>JARGXW010001374.1:0-23628 GCA_029204085.1 Mycena sp. CBHHK59/15
CCTGGTGCGTATGCACTGGAACCACCGCCGCAAGAGTCCGCTGACGAAGTTGGAGGTAGCGGTACCGGTTTATGGACTTGGTACAGAGGCGCGTCATGACATGCACTGGTGTATCACGATGGTGAGGTAGACCATGATGTGTGGGCGAGGAAGTGTAGTGATTTTGAGATTTTCAGCAAGTGATTTGGCGATAGGGAGGATGCCAATGGTTTCGGAAGTGGCGATCCGAGTCGGGAGCACACGGGGAAGAGGGAAGGAGGGCTTGCAGCCGACTCAATAGCAAGTTCGACGATCTCGTCCTGATCCAAAGTGCATAATGGCCGCGATACTTTTGCCCGTGCGGTTATGAAACCCGACCTGGCAAGCGTCAGAAGACTGAACAGGATCGAAAAAAATGAACAGAATACCCTCATGTTTCGACGCAAAATCCAGTTAATTAAAATGCACTCTGCCAATTCTGGAGAAGCTCGCAGGGAGCCAAAAATGCGACGAACGACCATATGGAATCCACCCTCGAGCGAGTTCGTTCCTCGCACGGTGCGGTAGACGTTGAGCCCATCACGGTCCTTTCCCATTAGATAGTAAAGGGGGATACCAGGAGGATCCGAGAGGTACCCCTCTCGCGCGGTTTGAAGGAGATGTTGGACCATTTCTTGGCTTCATCTGAGAAGAAGGGGCCGTTGCTTTTCTTCGTTGAGCACTGGATGTCCTGGTATGCGTTGAACAATTTATCGAGTCGGCCCAATAGCACGGTGCGTTCCGGAATATAGCGGCGGATACGGCGGTTAAGAGTCGAAGACTTTGCGCGCTTGTAATACTCCCAGTCACCTCCGTTCTTCTCGATGACAGCTCGGACAGCACATTCGTCCGAATGATCCCGGACAAAGATGGCCTCGCTAAAGTCGTGGGCAAATGCTTTGAATGCCAAATGTTTTTTTGACAAGAGGCGGAGCAGTCGGTCCATGTAATGGAACGCGTCATCGAGAACACGACTGGGAAGCTTCTCCGACTGCTGCATGAGGGTAAAGGTACGCTCGATGCCTTCCATCAGTGCAGCCACGGAAGTATCCTATAATATATAATGAATCTGGATCGAAATAACACCATGTGCGCACCTCGTTGACGCTGTCATCAAAGAATGTATTGTTGAAAAAGCTGCTATCAATTCCAGGCATTCACCACGGAAGAATGAACTGCTCACGTTGTGGTGAATCTGTGTAAAATATCTCGGTTGGCGGATGGTTCGCATTCTTTAACCCTTCCTGAATTCTCTCGAACAATTCTTTAACAAATGCCAACGACTTGGTTTGAGTTAAGGAGTGCGCTCGGACCTCTTCGAACTCGTTAAGCAGAGTATATGCAGCGATGAAGATCTGTTCCCCCTTCAAGTCCCCCATGTACTTGAGGAGCTAAAATAAAATGAGGGTCAGGCCGTCATTTACGATATTTGTAAGTTGACACTAACCTGGAATGTATGGTCCCCTGCCGCCACGGTCAATGGCAATGATGCAATAAATCGTTCGATGAAGATGCGATACGCAGAAACATTATCTGTGAAGAGTGCCTTCAGATAAGGGACAGACGGTGGAGACCCTGCATATCCTTGTGGGTCATCAAATGCAGAAAATGACTGAACGTTGGTCCGGCCATAGAAATCTGCGGCAGAAAGGTACATCAGCTCCCCGTCTGCATGATATCGGTGCTGGATCTCGGAAACTAGTTCAGAAAACGGAGCAGGACCGAAGCGTGCGGCAAATGTATTTGACATTTGCGCCATCATGAGCTTTGAAATGGCACCGCGTGCGGATATATATGCTGCATAAATGTGAGCGACTCGATAGATGTATTTTGGAAAGACAGATACCTGGGAATGCCACCTGTACAAACCGCGGAAGCTGCGCAATAATATGGGGATCGGTACCCTGGTGGTTGGTTCCACATCCCGGTGAATCTTTCCGTCGGTCATCGCAAATAAACCGATTTGTGAGAAGGAAAAATCAGCTGGCATTGAACGAACTCGGCGAGCGATAGGATTGTCATTGAAGCCTTGGCGAAAAAATAATTAAAACAGGTGTGCGACTGGAACATGGGACAGACCTTTGCGAGATAAAGGCTTACCACAAGTACACTTGAAGCGTTCAGGATGGCCGGGAAGGAAGTTCGGCAACCACACAAATATTTTGCGGTGATATACGGCAGTTGGATCAAGGCCGCGGCCAAGGGCGAAGACAGGATGCGGGGGCCTATCATAAAAATCACCCCGTTGATAACAGAGGGGTTGTCCATGAGCTTTAATTTCATCAGTGAGTCTCTTCTTCGCGTCGCTCAATTGCTTTGAGATTGCGGACTCTTGATCGCAAAATGCAGCCTCCTCTGTATCTAGATTTTCCTCGCCATTCTCCGGGGGATCTTCTATGAGACTTTCGTCGATGATGCAATCTCCTGCAGCAATATCCGCATGCTCATCGTTTTTGTCGATGTACGCCAGCTCTTCATTGAGCTGTGCAAGATCACCTACGGAAATCGGTGGTGGACGGGTGACTGTTTGTGTGTAAATTGATACTCATGCATCACATTAAAATTGAATTGAAATACCAGGAATCGTCGAAGCGGATATGGTGCTGCCTGAGCACGCGAAGGCCCGAGAGCGGACCAAGTTGATCTCCCAGCTGAGGCAGAAGCAGTGGCGGGGTTGCCTCGAGGAACAGCAGCATGGGTGTTACGAGGAAGAAAAAATGGGGCAATGGGCCGCCGAGAGCCACTGGTATGGGAGGTGGATGCCCGAGCGCGTTCCTGTAGCAGCGGCGTAGGTGAACGGCCGAGAATTTGCAATTTTGCTTCATTAGGAGGTCTTCCCGCTCCCTCCCGAGCACCACCGTGAGTTCCTTTTGGTTTTTTAGGATCCTTTGGCTTCTTGGGGTTCCTGGGTGGACCAGTTTTGCGGTGACTTCGAGGTGCCATGAAAGCTCAGAGAGATACGCGTCGCGTTTCAAAATCACGCGTGACTTATGCCATAAGACGTGGTTACGGACCGATTCGCGGACGGATCACAACTGCGATCAGTCGCATCAATCACGGGATGTGGCTTAAGTACTTACGCCTCCCCTGACACCTTTCATGAGCCAAATTTGGCTTATGTACTATGTCTGGGGAGAGAACGTGAAATTCAAGTTTTTCAAGTTGCAAAAAAAGCGAAAAATGAGAGAAAAAGGGAGGGAGTATCAGAAAATCAAAGAGCTCACCTGACCGCGAAATCGGAGTCCCAACCGTCCCGTAGTCTGCCCTAGACAAATCACAAAACTTGAATTAACTTGAATCTCGGCTCCGCGTGGATTGTTCCGAGAATTCAAGTACTAAGTGCCACCGGCCCGGATGGCCTAAGTCTCAGCCAATCAAATTCAAGATGTTTGTGTTGTCAGCGGGCGCCTGTTTCAGCCCGCTGTTGCCGCAACAAGCGCTGTCTCGTCGCTTCTCGATTTCTGCGCTCTCTGGTGCTCTCTATTTCTGTACTTGTATGGAAGGCACCGCTTTTCTATCGCACTCGCTCCCGCCCGCTTAGTTCGCCGTCTGAGCTTCAAAACCAGGTACAATATGAAGTAAATAAATTGCTATGAAACTACTAGCGTGAACACGATCAGCTTCCGCGGGTCTGCGCTGCATTCTCCCGTTGCAAAGTGCGTTCCTCCCTCTCGCGTGCCCGGTTCTTCTTCAAAGGGGGATGCCCGCATATACACCACTTTTTGCCGCCCGAGCTGGGTTCGTGCTGATCATGTCTTTGCCTTCGAAGATGACCAGGATATATAGCTACATCACGTTCGGCAAGAGGCCCCGTTTCCCGGACGGGCCTCACGCTGACCCTTGGCACAACGACATCCCGCTTCTCGGTCACGACCACTGGCAGTTCTCCAGCAAGATCAAGAAATTAAACGGGAAACAATACAATTACAGTGACGGCACGGCAGAACTGGACACAGGTGCGTCTCACGCAATGTTGACCATTACATGATGCATTCCTCTCTTTGCGGATAGGCGCCGCATTCTGTTACCTGGACGATGATTTCGTGAAAGATTATTATACACAAATCCCAGCGGCTACCACGATAAATCTAAGTCCTGACCGCTCTCAAGAACGGCATTATCAACTCATCCCCGTCAAAGCGAAAGTCACGGCGCGTGTAGAACTAGACATCGGGGGGATATATTCACTCTCGAACACTCACATCTTCCCAAGGCGGCGACACATTGGCTCGGGCCCACGGAGTACTATATTGGTGCCCTCCAGCCCAAGAGCCTGCTCATGAGCGGACACGGGGGTGCGTATCACGGCCCTGACTTGATCGGTCGGGTGAGTCTATTTTCTTTGTTCCTCCGACGAGCTAAAAGGCTGTTTTGATCCTGCTGTCAGGTCGCGCTCGTGAACATGCAGATTGTCTTGCAATTTCCTGAAAACAAGGCTCACACCATGTCTTGGCAGCGAAAGAAGACGAACTTTGCTGGGCCGTCGACCCAACATTGGTAGACTATCAGACTCGGAGTAATCACGCCCTCGCCTGTAGTCACGATCGGTTCCATGCATTTACATAGCTCCCCACGTTCTACCTATTATAACGCCCTAACCGAGTAACTCTACATGCGCCCTTGCGCGGTTCAAGCGTTGCAATTGCCAATCATATCCACATCAAACAACTTTGCAAACCGCATCGCCTACCTTGACTGAAATAAATATATTTAATTTTGGCCCCGCTCGGATTGACCACTCCACGGAGTGGATTAGCAGTGCTAGGGTCCGCTGACATGACAATTTAATTGTCAGCTGACTAACAGATAACTGTCAGTCACTGACTGACAAAGGATTATTTAAATTTTTGGAAAATTTCCGCCTGACAATCCTGACAATTACCAACCCATGTATATCGCTACTTATCTGCCAACTGAGGTTGTGAGCGAGTGAATTGAGGCGACTCGGCCGGGGTTCTGACCCAAATCGGACGGCAACTGTTGATGTGCACAGCCGCCTGTCTAAAATTTCTTCTATCTCCGTGGACGACCCAGAATGACCACCCTAACAGACGCGCAGCTCCTTGAACTCAAAAAGGGCTCGGAAGCGTTTCTGACGGACAAAGACTATGGTCCTTTCCAAATAGAGACACTAATGGAAAAAATCTTCGGCAACTACTCGACCCGTCTCAACGATCCCACTGCGTGCGAGTGGGCCGCCTATTGGCAGGCGCTCGCCAACTATGACGAAGAATGCACGGAGCTTACGAAAGAGGGACTCGGTCCAGGGAAAACTACGCCGGTCAAGCCCATTGTGAGGAAGCCGTAATAGGCCATAATGTGATGCTGTCAGACACTTACCGCCGTCTATTAGATGCCATGGACAGGCGATGACACCGGACCGATCTCTATAACATCTAGTGTCACTTTGAAGGTTCGATAATAGTGGCGACTTAGAGCACTGCCTAATTTTTTAATTTAATTTTACCCTAGTTGAGCCTAGGTGGTACCAAGCGCAAAGGCACGGAAACTGAAGACCAAGATGCTCCACCGGCGAAGGTTCATTTATACATTTCAACATCCAATTTGAAGCTTATGATGTATTGTTCATTCAGAAAAAACCTGGCCCTCAGTCGAATGCTTTGCTTGACCGCCTTTCCTCCGCGCTCACTGATTCGGCCAAACGAACTAAAAATAAATCATACTGGATATGCATCGCAGATGGGTGTTCTCATCGTCGAGAAGGCCGCCGGTCCAGTGCCGAAGTCATCACGCATGCGATCCGATGTGATTTCCTCCTGCGACAAGACCCAGTTGCGAGGAAAGAGGCCGAGGATGAGCATGCGAGAGGTGCACTGGGTGCCGAGCAGAAAGATGCTGATGCTCCGGAATCCACCGAGCAGCGCCCGGTTGGTCGGCCGAAGAAGCTTGACACTCTTGAAAAGGGTCAGCCGACATTGGACTCAGCGAGCTTCCGAGAGGCTGGTAGGAAGAAGGCAAAGGATGAGCAAGTCACGTGGCAGAGGAAGGCCGACCATTTACTGATGCTCCTGATCTGCAAATGTGGTCTGGTCCCAAACCTGCTCGATTCTGATGACTGGGCTGCTTTTGTCACTCATCTCAACCCGGCCTACACTCCCACTGGCAGCAAAAAATTCGCCAATGAGTACATACCACAAGAAGCGGCGTTAGTTCGGCAGAGAACCAAACTGGCGCTCCAAGAATCTCGGGATCTTACTTATACTACGGACGGCACATCTTCTCGGCGTGGTGATCAGTTCTATACCTCTCATGGCTGCACGCCGTCTCGCGATGTTTATTTCCTTGGTGGACATTTCGGAACAAAGGAAAGTCACGATGCCGAATGGATCAAGAATGGTACTCTCGAGGCGAGTCAATTTTTCGAACACTGACATCTTTCCAACAATGTTTTGCAGACAATGAAAGATATCGGATCTGAACTATGGGCTGCCATGACATCGGATAGCACCAACGTCACACTTGCAGCACGACGAGGAGTTGTTACAGAAGCTCCCGCCGTTCTTGACCTCTGCGATGTCGTCCACTTTATCCAGCATATTATTGGTGATATCAATGAACTGCCCGAATTTCAAACGGTCAGTCTTAAATTCGTCTTTTCAACCACACGACCAATGGTCTTACCACAGATGATGCAAATCCTCAAGCCGCTCATCCGACATTTTAGCAAGTCCGGCAAATCAAAAGCCCATCTACGGGACTCAGGTGAGGGCATGGCGGATGACGGCGGCAATATCCCTGTCCGCATGTTGGCTAAAATCGGGAAAACCCGCTTTGCGACACACTTTATGGCGGTGACAACAGTGTCACCTGTCGTGCACAATATTCAAGGCCTCGTTTTAGACGAGAAAATTAAATTCAAAGTTCGTTTCATCCGTCAGTTTATTTGACCCGTACTGAGATCCCATAGAGCCCATTGCTTCAGGAAGTCTTCGGTGACCGAACCTCAGTCCAGCTGCCGACATTTTTGAGGGATATGTTGAGCTACGAAATGATTGTCACACCGTTGGCACGCTCACTCTGGTCCCTGGAGGCAACAACTGCGAACCCCTCAGATGCCTTTGTCTTTTGGCTCGCCATCGCGCACACCCTCGACAGCATATTCGAGAAGAAGGAAAAAGATATTGGAATAACCCCCAAACTTGCGTTACATGTTCGCGCCATTTTCAATACACGGTACTCCCAATTTTTCAAGCACAATGAGGTGTATTTCGTGGCATTCTGTCTTGATCCCCGTTCGTTCACCTCCCCTGCCACTATTTATTACTCACCACTACATATAGGATATCCGAACACTGAATTTCTCCGCAAACACGCTGACACCCAGGCCGGTGTCGCGGAGCACATCTCTTATCCGCACGCATTTTTTCGCGTTAAAGAGTTTCTGAAACAGATGCTGAAGGTTCTCCTGGAGCAACACAGGAGTCACAAAGGCCAATGTCGTTGTCATCCAATTTTAAGAAGCCAGCCGGAACTCGAAATTGTTGACGCCTTGAGGCTGCAGCTCGAGGCTTTCTGGCTCGGAGAGCCGCCGTTTCACGCCCCCGTCATAAAGGGGATATTATGGAGTGGTGGACTAACCTGGGCCGCGGAAATTCTCCTCGATCCAATGTTATTGCGGTGACCTGTTTCTTCCAGATCGGTATTCATAAACTGATCTTTTTTGCAGATGCTTGGAGTCAGAATATTCGGGATCCTTGTCAACTCGATGCCTGATGAGCGCACGAATTCCAACATCACCTGGTTCAACAGTCCGCTGCGGGGAAATCAGAAACAGGAGGGTCTATTGGATATGATAATGGTTGGTCAATGGTACAGATATCATGCTCCGGTACGTCTACAACTCTTCGCATATTACAAGAAAGTAGACTGACAATGGTTTCAGGGCGCAGAAGGTCCACGCCGCCCTCCACGTCGTCCAACGGTTGCCTTCCGTCGCCTTGACCAGTCTGTGATTGACAAGATAAAGCTGAAACAGCGCGAGGACAATTCCGAGGCATCCGATTCTGATGCAGAGCCTGACGCCGGCTCAGCGGAAATGAACGAACAAGATGACGAGGAGCTTGAGAAGCTATCCGACGCTCTCAGAGACAAGATATCCCACATGAAACACAGACGCAAGAAAAACACGAAGAAGACCTTCAGATCTGACACCGTATTTGTTGTCGACAAGGATGTGATGTTGAGGGCCCCCGGATTGAAGGGCTTGCTGTCGGTCACAGATGACGACGTGGCGACTAAGGAGACTGGGAACGTGCAGCTCCAGCCAGTTTCAGCGCCGCAAGCAGCCAACTGGGACTGGTAGTTCGTAAAATAGATAGTAATTCCAAAAAAGGCAATTGTCAATTGTCATCTGTCAGTCCTGACAGTCAGCCTGACATTCTGACTGACAGTTAAATATTTTCTTCAAAGTGGAATTGTCAGCGGACCCTAGACGACACCACATTGGGAGCTAGAATCTTGAGGGGGAACTGGAGCCAGCTAGGAGGAGGAATTCTTGAGAGCCGCGGGGAGTAGAAATGTATTCAGGACTTGAGTTGCATCCAGGACGATCGCAAGAGAAGAGGAATGAAAACGGGGGAGTGGTGAGAAAGAGTCACAGACCAACATCCATCAACTGATCCCATCACACGCACGGACCAAGAGCGGACTTTGAAAATCACTTACCAACGATTTCCCAACACTCGCCCTCACTCGCCACTGTACACTGGCAGCTGAGTGCTACTAGCAGTACTAGGCTTTAAATCACACTTCTTCTGTATGTCCATCTACGCAAACATCAGGAAACACCTCCTTTGCTAATAAGGCCAGATTACCCTAAAATCGCGCTAATCTAGCCAAAATACCTTGGTTAGATCTGTTAGCTTTCTAGTGACGTTGGAGATAAATTAGGGGAAAGTTAGGGATAATTCTAATCAGCAACCCCCGTACTCGTAGCACGGGGGGTTGCTGCTATTTAGCAACCCCAGCTTGCCGAGTTGCTATTCAGCAACCCTCTCCCGGATCAGCCTGGTGGTGATGCGCGAAGTGATGCCGTGTGCGGCACAAAACCGGCCATCATTAGCGAGCCGTAGCAGCCGGAGCTCCTGCGAACTACCAGTATGCCGTTCAGTGTGAGGATCTTCAAGGCTGCATTTGGGCTGCATGATGCTGGAACTTCCGGGCAGTGCAGACTAAGGAAGAAAACCTCGGCGATCTTTGATGGCAGGCGACGGGGAAATGTATAGTTGCCTAGTACGGTCCCGACGAAACGCGAAAACAAAAACTAGTGAAGCACAGCCAGCATTGTACAGTAACTGAGTAACTCTACATGAGGAGGTCCATAGTTCGGCCTGAAAAGACAAGCCGTGCAGCACAAGCGTCGGGGTGATATGCTGCAAGAAAATTTAAGTACTGAACAGACCGCGGCGCGCGGGCGTGCTCGACAGCACCGCACGCGCCACGCTCGCAACATGGGCGTACTCGAGTTGCGGACAGATGTGTGTGCGCGCACACTGCCGCTGCGCGATTTCGATGCCAGACACTGCGGGCTCGCGTTCTCATCTCCGGCACAGCGCGCTTCCCCCAAAGCGGAGTACAGTACTCGCGATGCGCAGCGCTGCGACTGGCGATGGAGTGCGCGGACGCCGGCTGCGCGTCTCGCGTGGCGTGCGAACGGAGGTAGAAGGCGGGAAGTGGAGGGGGGAATGCAAAGCGAGAAAGTGAAAGAGAAAAAGAAAAAGAAGGAAGAGGAGAAGGAGAGGGAAGAGAACGAGATGGTGATGGGGGGGCGTACCTGCAAGTCTCTTGTACTTTGTGCCCGTGGATCCGTGTCCAGGCAACGGTATTGAGTTGGGTCGATGTGCGCAGGAGCGGAGTCGGAATTGGAGTTAAGCGACAACGTCACCACACTGGGAAGGAAAAGAGGGAGTTGACGAGGGGAAAGAGAGAAAGGACGGGGTGTGCACCACGCACTCACACTCGCGCATGGTGTCCTGTGTGTCCCTCTGCAACCTGGGTAGTGAGCAACTAGGTGCTGGCGAGATTCAGTATGCTGGAAAATGGATTACCGGGCAGACGGAGAAGGAGAGGAGGGGATACACATCTCGGTCACGTCCCTCTGGTGGCGATTCCAACGGCGATGTTGGGGTGTCGGCAGCGAGGAATCCAGTCTGTCCAAAAAAAAGAGGGCGCAATATGGGCGACGCGGGAGTCGCAGTTGCAAGCACGCGCGTGCACTTTGGCGACGTGGACTTGGATGCGGCGCGGCGAGGCGTGGAGACATTTGAGAGGGCATTCTGCTATGATTCGATGTGACTCACATGCAGGAGCCGTGGGGGATGCGACGCACCAGCGCGGACTGTCGCGTGCGAGTCTGGCGAGAGAACACCTGGGCGGCTGATGCCGTGGTGCAGACGCGGGCGACGAGGCGTGCAGAGCGTACATGTGAGAGCTCGTAAGCGAGGATCAGGAAAGAAGGCAGCACAAGAAGACACACCTTATCCAAAGCCAAGCAACGATGGCTCCTCCTCGACCACCTTCTGAGTTGCAGGACCTGGTGTAGGTGTGGAGGCACCAGGCAGCAATGTCTGTTGCACGACGACAGGCCGGATGAATTGAGGTGCAGCCAACTGCGCAGGCTGTGGGGCCGGCTGTGGAGTAAATTGCACAGAGGGCAACATTGACTCCGCAGTCTCGTTTACCTCATCGCTCTGCATGGACGACTCGCCAGATTCCAATTCAGGGATCTGGGAGTCACCAACATCTTCTCCATCTTCTTCCTCGGCCATCGGATTGAAAGAAGTTGGAACATTGTCGCCTGCGACAGATAAAATCAGCGCAGATTTTGGAAGAAAAGAAGACGAGTCAAACCTGCAATAGAGAGGTCCACTTCGCCGTCGGGAACAGCTTCGGGTAACGGAATCGCAGGTAGAGCATTAGTATAATTATCGTCCGAATTGAGAATGTCGAGAAGCGGCTTCCACGCAGTGAAATTGATACCGGTGGACAGTGTGGAACGTTCCGATTTCCAGAGAATGGTCTTTTTATGGTGCGCTTCAAGTTGTTGAGGTAGTTTGTAGTAAATTCGGAGGTTGGAGTCGGTTACTGAGCGTGATTGGGCGTCCACGAGTTCGTTCCAAAATTGTGCAAGCTTGAGGAAGTCGATGTTCTTCCAGTGCTCGTGGGGTGGATAAACCTTGGCACCCTTTCTGAATTTTGCGTGGTTAATATGTGCCTTGAAAGTGATGTATTCCTGGTGCGTATGCACTGGAACCACCGCCGCAAGAGTCCGCTGACGAAGTTGGAGGTAGCGGTACCGGTTTATGGACTTGGTACAGAGGCGCGTCATGACATGCACTGGTGTATCACGATGGTGAGGTAGACCAGTGATGTGTGGGCGAGGAAGTGTAGTGATTTTGAGATTTTCAGCAAGTGATTTGGCGATAGGGAGGATGCCAATGGTTTCGGAAGTGGCGATCCGAGTCGGGAGCACACGGGGAAGAGGGAAGGAGGGCTTGCAGCCGACTTCAATAGCAAGTTCGACGATCTCGTCCCTGATCCAAAGTGCATAATGGCCGCGATACTTTTTGCCCGTGCGGTTATGAAACCCGACCTGGCAAGCGTCAGAAGACTGAACAGGATCGAAAAAAATGAACAGAATACCCTCATGTTTCGACGCAAAATCCAGCCTGAAATCAGTGATGAAGGTGACGACGACCGTGACGGCGAACCGGCGCAATCTGCACCGAAAAAACGCACCAAACTTGACGCGTCTGTGCGCGATCAGAAGCGATTGAAAAAAGAGCAACGGTGCAAAGAATACAGCGAAGCGCTGACAGCTATCGAAAGGCTGATCAGCCTCAAGCGCACCCAGTATCAATCGGGTTTAAAGTGGTGTTTACTCAAGTCTAATTGACGGAGGAGCCCAAGGATCAATCACTTCCCCGGACAGTACCTACCCCTTGGGTCGCAAATGGTACTGTCCCCACGTTTAACCCTTGCCCCCTGGGCCGCAAGTAGGGCAACGGAGAGTACCTACCCCTTGGGTCGCAAATGGTACTGCCCTCGCGTTGAGCCCTTGCCCCCTGGGCCGCAAGTAGGGCAACGGAGAATACCTACCCCTCGGGTCGCAAATGGTATTATTGTCACACTGACTTTTAACTAGACCCTGAAAATCCCCTTTCGATAATTATATGAACGATTACATAAGTACTCGTAATCTCTTGAGAATAACTTTTCCAGCCAACTTGCTCATCCGCCTTAATAAGTACCCCTTAAGAAGTTAGACCTTGGGAAAATGATGTCTGTAATGTGATTGAGGCGATGCTATAGGAGCGCACAGGTGAAATGATGGAGGGTCAAATTTAGTTCTCCGCCGTTAATATCGTGGCAATAAGCACTGGGTTCCGCAATCATGCTTCGCTGTCTGTTGTCCATACTGCTTATCAAATCAGAGTCTATATTACGAACAAATATCTGAGTGGCTCGGTCCATTAAAAACTGGTTTACACAGGAAACGATCTGTCCAGATTGTATATGTATGTAGGAGGCTTCATTATACGGACATTCATCAAAATAAATCGCATGAGCCTCACAGTGTACACAAAGCCAGCGTTGTACTCGGCCATGTGTTGGTGACTTGGTCAAGTTGGTCCCACCCCCAAAACCGTGGGCAAATTGACCGCTCGCCGTCAGCCTGTAGGCTTCTGTACTTAGGTGTCACTGACCTCACTGAAATCGAGCGCTCGCTGTCGGGCCACTGACCTGCTTCTACATAGTGAGTGCCGGCAGTAAGCGCTCTCTGTCAGCCTCTTCTTCCACGGGGCTCTGATCTCACTGACCTGCTTCTGATTATTTCTCCAAAATGGCTATGTAGTCTCCTATCATAGGCCCATCAATAGGCGTTCGGATGCTGGTCCGAACGCCTATGCTACTAAAGTTGTCGTGCCTCTTGATGAGCGTGTGTAGTCAAAGTGAATGATTTCCGTGTTTTTGCAGAGGCACGACAACTTTCAGTAACCCTATTAGCTTTGCTTAAACAATGAGCTTTGAAATGCAAAATCGGTTTTAAATAATGCTCTGTTTAACGGCACAATGCCCAAAGCGAGCTGCCCAGTGAGCAAGGAGACTGATGATTTAAACAGTGTTCCGTTTAAAAGTCGTTCAATGTGGAAATCTCGAAAAAGACTACCATCACAGTGGTTCGAACTTGAGACCACCACATTGGGATTGGGAGCAAACAAAATCCGAGAAGTATCATTGACCGTTAGGCAATTCAACCAATAGGAAATGGCTCAGAGCATGAACCACATCCGGCACTTGACACCCCTCACTCGACAGAGTCACGGCAGAGTGGTAAATTTCCCCATCACCAGAATGGTTCCTATCAGGAAGTTCTCGCCATTCTAGACCCGTGATCGCCGCTAAATGGCTGCTTTCCCTCCCACTACTTAGAACGCCCGGCATAGTTCTCGTCTTCTCTGCCCTCGACTCGGTACCCTCCTCCATAAACACTGACGCCATATGGGAAACATCAACGCTTCACCCCGCCCCGCTACGCGAAGCCTTTGTGTCAAGCTCATAGCTTCCGTTCTTGGGACGCAACGTGCGTCTTTCAGGCGGGGAACACGTTTTAAATTCGACGTCTCTCTCCCAGATGATGAGACCAGGGCAAGGGCTATCGAGGGAGCCATATTTAGGGCTACTCGCGGTGATCTTCGGCTTTACCAAGGAACATTTCGCCGGATCTATCTACATCTAAGGAATAAAACAAGTGCGTCGCCTCCGAGGTGAACATTGTGGCCATCTGAACATGCCTTAGGGCTCAATGTAACCGTGATTGGCCTGAGGGGCGCTCAAACATTTAACTTACTACGGAGGCACACAATAAAAAAGCTCCGACTGGCAGTCAGACAGAGGCTCGGGGGGGCAGAGGCTCATTTCTTCTGGTGCGCTTTCGATCTTTCTCTTGACGCTCAATAATCAATTATCAGGAGGCCCACTACCTGGCAACTGCTTCAGGACTCCGATACCCCCAACTCACTACATATGCGGGCCCAGGAGAGGGTATATTACGTCCGTGAGGATCGATTCTTGCCAAGACTGGTTATGAACTTTCTGATTCCGTGGCATGATCCAGCACACATGGTTGTGGTACAGTCGGCAAATCCTTTTCGCTGATATATTCTACAATGACTGATGCGGTGACAAGGGCTCCTGCAAGTACAGATTCGGAGTGGCGCCAACCTATGCACTGAACTCTCTTTGCGGGTTCTTCCCGATGGAGCCTAGCTTCCAGTGAGACGACGGGTTTTTCCTCAACCCAAACCAAAATTGATGGAATTCCTGCATTAAGGCTTCAGTATCAAGCCCGACCGATCGACACAGCCGACACACCCGAGACACTGGGTGCCCCAAGGGAGCGTGAGTTTCTCCTCAGCGCCTCATAGTGGGCTCCATGATGACAGGATTTATCTGTCTCTTCAGTGGATTTGACGATTGTTAATGGGTATGCTACAACATCGGTGACCTTGTTTTTATTCTTACGGAGCAGAAATAGAGCCACGTCTGTGATTCTGACGGCCATGGGGCCAGAGGACCCAGATGCTCTCCTCAGCGAGCCCCTCACGCCTTCAGAGGAGCGGTACTGGACGTGGGAGTCAGGGACACCGCCTCCGGGGTCGGTGCAAGTAACTCCCCAATATGAAACTCGACTGAGAGAGAGAAAGGCGTAGCTTATTTTAGCACACTTCAATTCCAGCATAAGTACTTTGCGATAAATGGAATGTTGTAAGTGTGCCAGTCCTAAGGCTTACGAACAACTCAGCCAGCCGGCTTTGTGCTTTAGTTCGCTCTGCTCACTGAAGCTGAAGCTGCTAGAGAGGGTCATAGCGCTCTTCGTGACTTTTGGTCAGGTACGGTACCTGCTAACCATAGGTCCTTATTGGGACTGATACATTTTCCTCCTCCTCGTCCTCCTCCCAGCATCGCCACTCAATGAAAGCCCTCGGGCAAAAGAAAAAGTGCGTGGTTATTTTTGTAGGATCACCGTCTCTGGATTGAGCATTGTTTGCTGAGGACGGCCCGAGGAGCGCAAAGAATTTGTCAGGACTAGCAAGAAGGCTGCCACCACTACAGCAGCTGTCTTTGCAAAGAAAGAGAATGCAACTTTAGCCCAGCGAACCGAAATTCTCGACTGGCATCACAGGCAAGCAAAGCCGGGGGTGTAGTCCCATTTGTTTCTGGTCATTCTCTCCGTGCTCAAGCTCGCGGGGGTATGTTGGAAATACAAGCTTGACCATGTGCTTCATTCCCTTGGCATCATGCGGTCTATGTGCTCGTTTCCAGTTGCTATGGTTATGCAATATCCAATTTCATATTCTGACTCATGTTGACTCCTTCCATTTGATATTCCTTATCTATTTGAATTATGTAGCTACATGTAGATAAAGGTAGCTCACTTGTAGTACGGACCTCACTGGTTTGTAACCGGGCCTAACAGTCCTGAACTCTCTTTGCAATCACTCTTGTCTGGAAGTTCCTGCCGGAGTCAAATTCTACTCCCCGAAGCCAGCATTGAGAAGTTCCTTGGTTACGACGGTTGAAGACGCCGTTGACGCTGCCATCGAGGACCGTGCATCCGACATCGTGTGTTTACTGCTCAAGAAAAGGTGTTCCACAGCGATGCTGACGCCAGGAATGGCCAAGACGTCGCGAGCGATCCGAGACAAGATGGGAAAGTGGATTGCATGCAACTGTTCCAGGAAGCCGAGGCTAAGGTGGCCAAGCTGAGTAGAAACTCACCTTCCACCATGCCAAAATACGAACAACTCAGCCAGCCGGCTTTGTGCTTTAGTTCGCTCTGCTCACTGAAGCTGAAGCTGCTAGAGAGGGTCATAGCGCTCTTCGTGACTTTTGGTCAGGTACGGTACCTGCTAACCATAGGTCCTTATTGGGACTGATACATTTTCCTCCTCCTCGTCCTCCTCCCAGCATCGCCACTCAATGAAAGCCCTCGGGCAAAAGAAAAAGTGCGTGGTTATTTTTGTAGGATCACCGTCTCTGGATTGAGCATTGTTTGCTGAGGACGGCCCGAGGAGCGCAAAGAATTTGTCAGGACTAGCAAGAAGGCTGCCACCACTACAGCAGCTGTCTTTGCAAAGAAAGAGAATGCAACTTTAGCCCAGCGAACCGAAATTCTCGACTGGCATCACAGGCAAGCAAAGCCGGGGGTGTAGTCCCATTTGTTTCTGGTCATTCTCTCCGTGCTCAAGCTCGCGGGGGTATGTTGGAAATACAAGCTTGACCATGTGCTTCATTCCCTTGGCATCATGCGGTCTATGTGCTCGTTTCCAGTTGCTATGGTTATGCAATATCCAATTTCATATTCTGACTCATGTTGACTCCTTCCATTTGATATTCCTTATCTATTTGAATTATGTAGCTACATGTAGATAAAGGTAGCTCACTTGTAGTACGGACCTCACTGGTTTGTAACCGGGCCTAACAGTCCTGAACTCTCTTTGCAATCACTCTTGTCTGGAAGTTCCTGCCGGAGTCAAATTCTACTCCCCGAAGCCAGCATTGAGAAGTTCCTTGGTTACGACGGTTGAAGACGCCGTTGACGCTGCCATCGAGGACCGTGCATCCGACATCGTGTGTTTACTGCTCAAGAAAAGGTGTTCCACAGCGATGCTGACGCCAGGAATGGCCAAGACGTCGCGAGCGATCCGAGACAAGATGGGAAAGTGGATTGCATGCAACTGTTCCAGGAAGCCGAGGCTAAGGTGGCCAAGCTGAGTAGAAACTCACCTTCCACCATGCCAAAATATCCTCATAACGGCCCATTTCTGTACCGAATCATTTCAGATAAAAATCTTCTATGAACGTTGAGTAATTTCGTGAGCTTTTGAATCATTTGAAGCATATCTCGCGTGGGGGGTTGTTCCACAATAAAATACTTTGGTGTTTTCTGAAAAACCGAGTTTGTGAATTTACATGATACTGAAAAATGGTGAACACAGGCTGAAAGTACGGGATTATTCTACTGAGAAACCCCGGTTCCAGGAGAAACCCCACCTTTTGGGGCATCCCTTTCAAATGTCTACTGAGAAACCCTTCCGATGTTAACCGGACGCCCGGATCAGCGATCATGATCTACTCTGATGGGATGCTGTGCAACATCGCGATTCTCTCATTTCCTTCCCAAATACAACACAGTTCGAAGCTATACTGCCCGGCATTCAAGGAGTCTCAAGCAAAAGTCCTGGGTGTCCATTTATTTCTAGAATTTCATTGGTGCTCAATCACTGTCTGTGGTCCCAAGCCATTCCGGAGCTTCTGCTTGGCGACAGCGGCTTTATTGAAATCCGTCTATTGAGGAATGATTCAAAACAGGGTAGTGCATGATATACTCGTAAAGGGTTGTGCCATACTGTGTGTCAAGACCTGTTCACCTCGAGTCACCCCTTGTAATGACGACTATTTTTTGAAACCTTTGCCCTGTTGCTCGCATGATAAATCCCACTAGCTGTGTCGCTTCACCTCCTTTGTCCAAATGCCGTGACCCCATTTGGCTAATTATGCGCTATGCCGCCTGTCTGGTTGGACCATGAATGACCCTGTCCTTGCTACGTCCCTAGATTTACCGCAATAACCCGGTTGCCGGTTCACCGATTTTCAAAAATGCTAAGCGAACGCTGTGCTAAAAATCGGCTGGCTAAGACTTCCGAAATTACTTCCATAATTGCCCTCCCCGAACGACCTATGCCGCTGTCTGGTTGGACCATGAATGACCCTGTCCTTTCTACGTCCCTAGATTTTACCGCAATAACCCGGTTGCCCGGTTCACCGATTTTCAAAAATGCTAAGCGAACGCTGGGCTAAAAATCGGCTGGCTAAGACTTCCGAAATTACTTCCATAATTCCCCTCCCCGAACGACCTATGCCGCCTGTCTGGTTGGACCATGAATGACCCTGTCCTTTCTACGTCCCTAGATTTTACCGCAATAACCCGGTTGCCGGTTCACCGATTTTCAAAAATGCTAAGCGGACGCTGTGCTAAAAATCGGCTGGCTAAGACTTCCGAAATTACTTCCATAATTCCCCTCCCCGAACGACCGAACAGCACTGTTTGAACAGCCACAAGCATTATCATTTCTGGGCATAATTCCGCAGGGTTTTCCTATAAAAGACCTGCGCTTGCGGTGCTACCAGCAGAAAAATCAGCATGGCTGCCTTTAAACCCTCTGACTTCACAAATTACTCGAGTCCTTATCCTTCTACACCTTATTCCGCCACTTATTTTGGGGAAATTACGTTCAAGCAGGTTGCTGAGCATGTCTTTCCAACTATATACCCCCAATGCCATCTCTGCATGGACATTCACGGATGAAATTCCCACTGACGCTGATTCAACAGTCCAACCGAACGAAGGCATTCCGCACATCAACGATATCTTACCAATCCAACGAGACATGGAGCAGAGATATTCTGAAGGTGCTCGCTCGGTTGCCGTTACACTCAGGGTCGCAGGTGGAACGGTCGCTAAGCTTTATCACTTGTCCAAGGTTAACAATGTCCTTCAATTCGAGTTCACATTCTGATATAACACACTAGATTCGTCTTTTGGTGCATGTGAACAACAATCAAATTGCAGTTGAATCCGCTCGCGCCCTTGTCTCTTATTTGTGCGGTGCAGATATTGTTCCTTCGTCCGAGTTGGAGCGCTTTTGGCTCTACCCATTCGTTCGCCCATCATGGGATTTCGTGTCACGCATTTTCCGCTCTGGAAATTATCGTGCTTGCTGGATGAGCAATGGCTGCATGAGGACGTCTTAATGCGCTTGGAGAACTCTCATACTTCCGTCAAGCAGCGGACACATCCCTTCCATCCACCCTTATCCTTCCCACCCATTTCCTCAATAATGCTGTATACCTCTTGATCAATCCCCTCGGCTCTTCTCCGCCAATCTTGCTGCATTGCGCTGCAGAATCAAAAGCACGTCTGTCAACAAAATCTTCGCCTTGAACTGTTCTTCCAATCACTGCTCCGTATACCGTGCATGCGAGGTCTCTGGCCTCACATACCGGGATTCAATGCATCTCAACCCTGATACCAACGTGCTCTCAATATTTCAGTGGCTCCTCTCAGCAACGGGTTTTCCTGTTCCCATGTCTGTGGAATCTGCGAATGGGGAAGTCCAGGGCGCAGGTTCCGGCAGTTGTGCGATGCTGCCCTCAATTTTGTGGAGACAGATTTGAACTCGAGCATTCCTACCTGGACCACCTCCACGAGCCCTTTGTTTTGTAACGGTGCTCTTGGGGATCTCATTCTCTATCATTTGACTGCGTTGGATCAAGGAGTTCAGAACGTACGTGATTATGTTTCTTGCATAATTTGTACTAAATGATTTGACATCAGATTTATGATGAACCACTGCCTTCGCCCGAGGAACCATCGATTGACTACGGCCCTGTTGGCTACGATTATTTCAATGTTCTGGCCCCAAATGTAAGGATTCATTCGTATATTTTCCCAGTCTGATCCTTTCGCCTATGTAGTCATCCCATCCGATTCATCGGTTTTTGGACAAGATTTCGCACTGTGATCAGCCAGCTGAGGTAGATTTATTTTTAATCATAACAATGTCTTCGCATCTGACTATGAATGGTGCAGCCCGTGGACACGGATTCTGAGGATTTCCAATTTACCATCAATACCTCCCGTCCTACCTCCCTTCTATTATCGCCATTCAGGGATGCCCCTCGGATTCACACCTTCCCAATCATCAAATTGGAGAGCACCCCGGAGCCATCATCATCCACCATGATCGACCTCTGCACTCCGAGCCCGCCTCGTGCCTCAATAAAAACCGAGAGCATCACTCCCTTACTATTCTCGTCGAGGGTCGAAGTAATTGACTTGTGTACACCGAGTCCTGCGCATAACCACGAACAGATCAAAAATGAGGTCATTGACCTCTCTTTCTCTCCGGAGCACGCTCGGCCACCATTCGGTCGGGTGCTCTCGTTCTCTCTACCCAAAATGGAATCAGACCTCATAGTGCTTGATCCAATCGACACTGTCCCCTCCCTATGCAGTTCCAACAAGGAGACTTTGGTTCAACCACTCGAAACTGCAGGTTCAACACACATTTTATCCACGGTGGACACTGTTCGTGTCGGGTCCTTTTATCGGACCCGTGAACAGGGCCAGCGTGCTATATACCAGCGCGAGGCACTTCACGGGCATATATGGCGGATCGGACAGTCAAAGCGGGGCAGCGATGGTTCAATCCAGAAGGTGACTTACAGGTGCAATCATTACGGGGAGCCCATCGAGACACACAACCCTGAAATAGACCCCTCTGACCATCGCGCTGGGCGTACCATCCGCACCAGCTGCACTGCACACGTCAACCTTCGAGTTACTGAAGGTGGATGGCATGTTACCTTGGTCGACTGGGAGCATAATCATCCTCCCCAAATCCCGGTGGGAGGTCACATTCCATGCCCTCCTACTGATAAGCAACGCAAACTGGTTTCTGAGTACGCCTCCGGCAGAAATTTCACCCGCTCACATCTATCCCACATTTTGCGTGCTCGCTTTCCTGACGATCATCTCGAGCCGCGTCAGGTATCCAATATGTTGAACAAGGCTCGACGTGAGGCCAACCAGAAAATCGAAGAACTGGGGGGAGACATTCAGTCTGTCTTTGCACGTCTTCGCGAACTAAAGGTAGAGGATCCCCGCTGGGATTGGGATGTGAAGCTGGGCGAGAATAATGTCGTCACTGCAATATGGTGGCAGGCGCCGACCCAGGTTGAATTAACTCGACGCTTCTACGATGTTCTCATCAACGACAACACCTATTGTCGGAATCAGTACGGGTATCCCTTGAACATTGGTGCGGTGATGAACAAAATTTCGTCCGCTTCTGACAATTGTATTGCCAGGAATTGCAATTGACAATTTCGGGAAATCGCGTAACTGCTGGTATGCCATGCATCGAACTGAGGACACCGACACCCACAACTGGGTATTCAAAAATCATCTTCGCAGTGCACGGCGACCACCCGAAGTCTTGGCCACGGATCGACATGGCTCTCTAATTGCCAGCGCCACGGACACTATGCCTCTCACCTTCCATCTTTACTGCCTTCACCATCTCGGTGGAAACATTGCCACTCACCTTCGTCCTGTTCTGAGATCGGACTGGGACAACTTCTATTGTGACTTTTGGGTCGTGTTCCGGGCTGTCTCTCCTGACGAATTCGACCGGCTGTGGCGAATGTTGGCGACCAAATATCCTGCAGCAGCAAAATACCTCGAGGACGAGCTCTATCCTTGTCGCTCTCACTGGGCCTGGGCCTGGGTGAGTAATATTTTCACTGCGGGTGTCAGAACAACTGGGCGTGCCGAGGGCGAGAATCGAATCAACAAAATCATCGGGGGTCCCAAAAAATCGTTTCTTCAGCTTTTGAGGCCCTCAATGAACGTGCGCAAGAAGCGTCTACAACCCTGGCAACCAATACCGAACGAGAAGTCACGTATCAGGGAATGCAGCGTACCATTGCCGATTTCGACAACCAAATGGGAATTGAACCGGAAAAATGCAAAAATATTCTGTCGTGGACTCGCGGGGATGGTGCGTCGCACGCTACAGACTGTCTTAGGACTACGAACATATTACAGCTGTTTCCGAAAAGCTTGAGACAAACCGAAAGTTTTTGCACGCGCGAACTTTTGATGGAATGCTAAGCATTGCCGTTTTAGGTATTGCCAAGCCCAGCGCGCCGGCAAGGAGGATTTCCGCAGGATAAAGTTGTCGCTCCTCTCGTGTGGGCCCTTTCAGGCCTGCATCCTCAGCATTGAGCATTATTGGAATGGTTCTCACTGTTTACCCTTATCCGGCTCTCCGCGGGACTCCCAGCGATAGTGAGAGGATGGCTTTGGCC
Organism: Mycena sp. CBHHK59/15; assembly: GCA_029204085.1. Classification (NCBI taxonomy): domain Eukaryota; kingdom Fungi; phylum Basidiomycota; class Agaricomycetes; order Agaricales; family Mycenaceae; genus Mycena; species Mycena sp. CBHHK59/15. Next base: position 21,976 of record JARGXW010001374.1, read on the forward strand.
GGGGACTGAAGTGACAGATGATCCGCGTCCAAAAACGGCAATGCTTAGCATTCTATCAAAATTTCGCGCGTGCAAAAAAAATCCGTTTGTCTCAAGCTTTTCGGAAACAGCTAATGTTGCTTCTGTCGCGACGCAAGCTGATAGTATCTGACGTCAGAGTTGTTCCTGATTTACCCACGTGATCGTGTCTTCCCGTAAATTCCCGTGCTCGGCGCTCGCTCAATGCACTCGACGTAGCTTTAATCACCGCCTATGCTATCATGTACTTCACTAATAAATGTAGCGGAGAGTAAAAAATTGTTCAAAAAAAAAACAGAGTAGCGCGATGAGCAAGGATGAGCATCCCCAAATGAGAGAGTAGCGGATCACGGACCTGTCAACGAAAGTAGCGCAAAATCCGAGTTGCCGAAAAGGAGTAGCGCAAAAACCGACTTTTCACGCTACTCTCTTTTTTCGAACTTGGACTCAAAAAGTAGCGCAAAAATGGTCATTTTCCGAAAAAGAGTACAGTCGCTAACCGGGAAGAGCAACAGTCAGAATGTTTGGCAAATATTGCAGCAAGACAAACTCAAATGACTTGATCCAAGTTGTGGATTAGATCCCCCTGATACATAATCCATGCCACAATTTACATTCAGGTGCCAGGACCTTTCACCGTTGAGAACGAAGCCAATTTCCGGAAGTCCAAATATGCCCAAACACGTAGAAGAGCAACACTAGGTGCAACCGGCGGGTTTTTGGTTTTGGGAATTGCGTAGTCATGATCAGGGACCTGAAAAACCCCAACAGACAATGATAATAAATTATTTAGATTCGCTAATGGGCCGAGGAAAGGAAGACCCATTTGGTCCTGATCAACAATGTTTGATCGTGAAGACAAACAATGCTATTTCTCCTATTCCACCTCATTGTTCTTAACAGATCTTTCTCTGGGTCATTTAATTGGATGCCCTTCTATGTTCCTACAAAGTTTGGAGACATAATTTCACCAGGGGGATAGTGAATGTGCTGGTGTTGCTCTTCTACGTTGTGTTGCTCTTCCCGGTTAGCGACTGTAGCGCAAAAGTGATTTTTTCCAAAAATTCTAGCGCGTGATTAAATGTGCATTTTGAACGCCATAGAATACTATCGTGAAGAACACTATACCTCAATGGAAAGATGGGCTTCGCGCGGTCCAGGAAGAGCTCGTTGCACCTATCCTCGACGGAGACGACATTCTATGCTGTACCGCGACAGGCGACGGGAAGTCCGCGGCGTTCTCTGTCCCCATTCTAGCTCTTAATGAATACAACTCCAACCGCCACCTCTATCCCGCAAATTTACCTACTCGTTTGCACCCCGTTGGAATTGTCGTGACACCGACGAAAGGATTGGCTAATAATATTGTATGCTTCCATTCCTTCATCGTCTTTCACGTACCGAATGCTGCAATAGGTTTTGGAGTTGAACAAGCTCGGCATCTCCGCGCTTGCTTACTGCCGTGAAACTCTCGCAGACGCACGTCGCGCTGGAGTCAATCTCGGGACTCTCGTAAAAGAATGTAATAAAATGGCAGGTTATCTGTGTCGACCCCGAGGCATCTGCGTGACCGGGATCGTGCGACATCTTGGAATGGCCGTCTTCCGCGCGAGAATCCTTTTCACGGTCATCGAC
>JARGXW010001375.1:0-23620 GCA_029204085.1 Mycena sp. CBHHK59/15
CAAGGATGTCGCCCGCAGTGGTAGCATCCGTGCGGATGGCAAACTCGTTGTGGCTGGAGACGATAGTGGACTCGTGCAAGTACGTCGAACATTTGGCTGTTTATTCAACGGTACTCACCTGAGCTAGGTGTTCGATATCAACTCGCGCGCTATTCTGCGCACCCTTGACTCCCACAAACAACCAGTGCATGTCACTAAATTTTCTGCGCTCACTCCGACCCAGGTTCTCTCCTGCTCGGATGACACTACGGCCAAAATTTGGGATGTGCCGTCTCAAACTGCTATCTCCACTTTTACCTCCCATTCCGATTACGTCCGTTCTGGACAGGTTTCGACCTCTAATCCCAACTTGGTGTTAACAGGATCCTATGATTCGACCGTGAGGCTCTTCGACTCGCGTTCTGGTCATTGTGAAATGGTCATGGGTGGAACAAATGGGAGTGGTGGAGACGCGCCTGTCGAGCAAGTCCTCATGTTCCCTTCTGGTACTGTCGCAATCTCCTCAGCTGGTCCTATTCTCCGCGTTTGGGATATCGTAGCTGGTGGTCGATGTACTCGCGCTTTGTCAAATCACCAAAAAACTGTTACGGCCCTGGCATTCGACGCCAATGCTAGCCGACTCCTGACTGGTGGCTTGGACCAGATGGTCAAGGTGTACGACGTAAGCACATACAAGGTTGTACACACTATGCGATATCCAGCCCCGATTCTGTGCCTAGCAATATCTGTACGAAACTCCCTATCCTGTTGTCTTCATTGATTGAGGCGCTTTCGTTCACAGCCAGACGAGACGCATATTGCGGCTGGGATGTCCGACGGCACCCTTTCTGTCCGGCGGCGCCAGCCGAAAGCATCGGAGTCGGGAGGGGATCCCGCATTCTCCCCAGCTGCACTTCGCTCTGGCGCATTCGAGTCCTTCCTTGGCTCTACATTCCCCACACTTGGTCAAGGCACTCTTAGGCAAAGAACCAAGTCGAAGGCTGTAGGAGACGTCAACGAATTTCGTGTGGAAAGTCGGCGTGTGAAGAGGTTGAAAGCCTATGACAGACTATTAAAAGCTTTCAAATACTCTGCAGCTCTGGACTCTGTGCTTCGAAAGGCACGTCAGATTCCTTGAGCGGCAAGATTCTGACTGACATTATCTCCAGCAAGTCCCTCCCACAACAACATTTTCTCTAATTCAAGAACTCATACATCGCGACGGCCTCCGAATAGCCCTGGCCGGTCGGGACGATGTGCTGTTGGAACCTATTCTTCGGCTTTTAGTCAAATATGTGACAGACCCCCGATTCGGCGAGATGGTTTGCGACGTTGCGGGAATAGTCATTGGTCTGTCTCTGCTTGGCTTGCGTTGACCCATCTATTTATCTCAGTTCTCAGAAATGTACACACCGGTGCTAGGTCAATCACCTCTCATTGACTCTCTATTCCTACGGCTACGGAAGAAAGTCACGGCCGAAATCAGGTTCCAGAAAGAACTATTGAAAACCAAGGGGGCTTTAGACATGGTCTTGGCAACAGCAACGTCTCTGGCAGGTTGATCGCACGGGTACATGACGCAGGGCCGCTGTACATGGGTTATGCATCATTTACAGTCGAGGGATCCAGTGCTGCAATAAGTCCGCCCAGGATCTCCTTTTGCGAAGGAGCCCGTGTTGTTCCATCGACAACCGGAGCTAGATCCAGCTCGTCATCTACGTTGTCGTAGAATAACCTCAGGGTCTGTATAATGTCCTGCATCGATAAGCTTTTGCGATCTAGCATTTGCAGTAGATGTGCGCGAATCTATGATTATATTAGCTCTTGTAATGGTGGACGAATGTCATATACTAACTCCATCATCTTCCATAGCAATCCACGCCAAAATGTAATCCACCGTTTGGAGAGTGAATAAACCGCCGTCCAATCGACGGAGATACCCTGTGTCCTCTTCCGAGCCAATTTCTTCAACTGATAAGAGCTCCTAGGAATTATCAGCGAGTGGATGCGACACCACAGATCGGGTGAAAGTGACCTTTTTCTCGGTCTCTATGTCAGAATCGATCAGCCTGAGACGATTCTTGGCATTGTCTCGAATTTCAAGGAGTTTGTCGACTTTTTCGTAGTTGCCTTCCACAAATTTGGCCAGTAATCGGATTCGAACTGGAGAGTCAGACGGTATGTTAGAGAACAAGGACGACAAGATGCCTAGAATATGCGAAGTGTCCTCGGACGCCGGAGGAGTCGCGTTCGATTTCTGTTTCTTTGACGTCTAAATGTTCTAACCTCGTTAAAATGGAGAGATGGGGTTAGCTCCAGATACGAACTTTGCCCATTAATGCCGAAAACAGAGTCTTGAGGCCCAACGCTTCCACAAAGGCCTCACATGAAGCAGTCCCCGAGCTGCCCGACATGGCATAATCCAATGTTTTGATCGCCCGTGAACGAGACTGTAATTTTTCTCTACGCGAAGATTAATGTGGCCCCCCAACTCCTAGTAAAAAGAAACCGACTTCATCATTAAGACCATTAGGTCTGGGCCTTCCGCCGCGAGGAAAAGGGTTTTTATCGGGGATTCGCTGAGTGTTGAACATAGAGAGTCAAATATGTTCTCCATGAATTCCGTTTCGTCAGCATCAACAGGGTCTCGCCGTCGGTATTGCTGGTACATAATGTGAATCAGAGATACGGAGTCCTCGAAATCGACTCACTGAAAGAACTTTTAAGAATGTTTCTATACCATCCTTCTTTCCTAGTTCCAGTCGATTTGCTTGGTTGTTTTGCAGTACAATGGACAGAAGTTCAGCTGCGTAACCTCGGTTCTCATCATGCACTTTGGACTGGATACGTGTAAGTAGCCAAGGCAAAATATTGGTTCTAGAAACAAGTTGCGTCGATAATTCAGGGTTGAATCCCAGAATGTTCTCGAATATGCCTGCCCGACCGACGTTATTGACAAGGTATTTTCATGAGCCACAAAAACAAACCTAGTATATGGAAGACTCCTTGACGGTCTGATTCCTCTGTTTCGTTGAGACGTGTGAGGTTGTCCACGAGAAGCTCCAAGATGGAGTTTTCCAGCTACTGAAGCGGTGAGTCAAGTCCTAGAGAACCGTGAAGAACGCACTAGTCCTTCAACGAGTATCTTCAGAGCCTCCTCAGAAGTCCGCTCTTCATCTTCCTCCTCCGCTTCGTTCCCTACATCTTCATCCGTGAGTTCGTGTATCACTTCTACCACGTCTATCACGATGTCTGCATTCTCATGACTAAGTAGACCGATGAGCAAAGTAACGGTCCCGGACCGCACAAGTTCTGGGTAGGCTAGCACGGGAGCCTGCGCGAGAGGCAGAAGTGCCTTGATTGCACTGTCCAGATCCGCTTCAGAATCGATGAATCTGGTACAGAGTTTTAAAACGGGGGACAAAGGTGAAAGTATTTCTTTCAACGCACTTTGTAGGATCACCAGGATACTTGGACCGATGGTCCTGATTTTTGTTGACAGCACGCTCGAAGCGGAGCAACATTCGACGGATAGTAGTAATAGATAGTTCGTCCGGCTGTTCTGGATTCAGTTAAAACAATAGAATGTCCGGACAACTCAACGACAAACGCACGTCTTCTTGATTGCCTTCGCCGCCGGCATTGTCGAATATATTGAGAATCTCCTTTTGCTCAGAGGTGAGACCCCCTCCAAAGAACCGACCTTCGTCGTCTTCCTCAGCAAAATAATCCGCGTCGCCGCCCGGCGCAAAATTTCGATCCATGTCCACATCTCCTTCATCTTCCACCTCTTCCACCGTGGCAGCACGCTTCCCTTTAGAGGCTCCATTAGCAGAGCTTGCGCTTGAGCTAGGCACAGATGGAGCTTCAGTGTCCATTTTGATTTTCTTCAACAAATCCGGTGAGGGATTGTCGGGAAGCTTCCGTTTGCCGACGGGAAGTTTGGGAACCTTGAAGGAAATGAAACACTGGCTCCGATATTAGCCGTGGCCACAGACCTTGAAGAGTTTGTCGATATCCATGGCTAAGCCGAAGACTCAGTTGCTGGTAGGCTGTAGCTTTTCGCACAACTAGGAGTGCTTGAGGACGCGACTGGGCAAGTTGCGAGACACGACTCACAGCTGAGAAACACTAAGTATTGAAGTATCAGCCAAACACGGTCATACTTCCTGTTTCTACTACTGTGTGTGACCCACTACCAGGCCATGTGAAATCATTTGCTGAATATCTCGGTAATAAGTCTGATTTTAGATGATCTGTCATTTCAATCCCCTGTGTAAATGAGTTTTCAATGGATTAGAGTGTACACACATTTTTTATTTGAAGAAGGAATGGCCTCGAGGAATTATCTCTGTCGAGATGGAGGATTTACCGGGCTCTGATTGGTCGATCCGCATCTTTTCCTTACGTCATCACCTCATTTCGTCCGTCTCTCTGTTTTACGCATTTGGTAGTCTCGTTCCCGACGTTATAGGGCGCGTCTTAGCAAGAGTAGTAGCTGCACTGGGGATATATATAAGTGACGGAATGATCCGAGGCAGACGTTTTGATGAGATTTGATTGCGGAAGACTGCCCTATAACGTCTGGTGCAGTTCGTATACAAAACGGGCGATCGAGTCACGCCCGCCTTCCTCTGTTTCGTTTTTGCTCATCCCTCCACCCTAGGGCTCCAAAGTTTTATCTAGTACATTCCTCAAGACTTTGCCATCACAATGGGACCCATAATGGTGTTTTCTCTGCCGTAAATTAATTAATATTGGCTATTCCATCAGACCATTGCCTTTGCTGAATTGAATCGACTATTCGTCTTAATCGTGCCCAGAAACATGTCTAGGAGATCTATATGATGTACCAGTGTGTGCTCCATCCCTCCGCGCATTTTATTACACCGTCCTATCGGCATTGGGGAAAGTTTTGGGGAAGTCCGCAAAATGTTCACTTCTTGAAGTCATTCCTAAAAGCACGCCTCTTGTCAATTTTTTTGTGTAGGACTCTTTCATTATTAACTAAAATTATATTGAAGACGATTCCAAATTCTCTAAGGTCCCATTCCAGCCATATACTCGAAATCCGAGTCCGAGTACAGTTTGTGACCGATGTGACCAGATAAGCGATGGCATGCTATCTATACGAACTGCACCAGATGTTAGGGTGTGGTCTTCTGCGGGTCTTTTTCATCATTTCCTCTGCCCCATCATTTTGATGTTTGATTCCGGCACGCAGCGGCACACCCTAACATCTGGAACCGAGATTACGCATTTGGGTGTCTGTCGCCACTGCTGAGCCCAGTGCTTCATGGAGCATGCTACGAAATCATACCCCTCTGCTTACGTCAACTTTTCTGTATGATGCTTGGCGTCTTTCGGGCACCAGTCAAGTATTTGCTCCTTTCCTATCCTCCCGGATCGACGTGTCGCCATGAGGCGAGCCTGGGAGAGTGGGACCTAGGTCTTTTAGCCAAACCTACTTAGGATATGATAGAAGCTTATTGTAAAGATTGGAGTCCAGGAGGATGTTCCACTGTATACAACAAAACTTATGAGGATGGACACAAATCAGGAGAATTTAAAATCTCTCTGGCACATTGGCTGTAGCAGGGAAATTGTGGAGATGAAATGTCTCTGAAAGTGTCTATGTGTCAATACAGGTTCCCAGAAAACTTGAAGGCTGTAACCTCTCAGGATAAAGAGTTAGAGGCCAGAAGAGATTTGAAAATGCCCCCCCCCCCTCCCCCCCCCCCAAAAAAAAAAAAATGGCAATTTGATCACGGTCGTCTCCAAAACTGTCTCCGCTCTCAGTCATTATTTCCCCAAATATTATATGCTCTTGGGTACGATGTACTCTCATGTTGGTTCAGATAGTGTACAAATCAGATTTGGTAAAGATACCCCCTAATCCGAGTTATTCTCCGCATGGCCTGGTGCTAGGTGTGTAGTGGGTCACACACAGTATGTCTGTTTTTTTTTTTTTTTTTTTTTTGGAGCATTTGGGATAATGAGTTTCAGTCTGCAGAAGCATTCCAGAAGCCATCCGCTGGGTCTACCAGAAAGTTCTAGTTAATGCCGGGAAAGTTGTCCAGGGAGAAAATGCCTTTACGCACAAGTACCATAGTGTGGGACTCTGTATGGGTATTAGTCGAAATGCTGCCCAGTATGTGCAATCCATATTGTATACTTATCCTCACGCAAAGTTTACCCGGAGTCTCTACGTAGAATTGATCCCACTGGCAGCGGATCCAAAGCTCTCGATCCAGGCCAGATCAACGTTCGACGTTGAGGCCTTTTGAGGCTCGATACAAAGCGGCACGGTTACAAAACGAGGGAAAACGAGTCATGCTCATTTTATCTAGGGAGAACGAGTCGCTCGTTCCGGCTCGACGGTTTCTCACTGGGAACCTGTACCCGTGGGAAGGTGGCGGTGCTTGACCCCCCCAGGATTCACTCGTTTCTTTTTTTGAGTCCACGCAGGAGAGACAAAGAAATGGGGCAGGCTCCAAGAGTTAGCTCCAGGACATTCTCTTAAAATCCTCTATTTTTTTCTCTGATTTTTCTGCCCACCTAGAGAGTCCAGCCCAACTCTCCCACGACCCCTATCAATCTGTCGGCAAACGCCGGTGGTCGTCTGCGAAATTTCCTCCCTCCCACTTCCGTCCCCCAAAAGCCGTCCTCAAGGTGAGAATCCATCCATCCTGCTCCTTCGGAATGCTCCATGAATGCTGCACTTTCATTCTATGCTGGACTGGGTGCACAGATTCCATTCGTTACAATGGATTCATCATTTGCTTTCTGGATGATGTAGTCTGACTTACCCTCAGATGCCATTCGTCAAAAAGCTCAAGTCCGACGCTTACTACTCCCGGTTCCAGGTCAAGTACCGCAGAAGAAGGGAGGGCAAAACTGATTGTACGTTATTACATAGGGCGAAGAGATTTTTACAGCGTTAACCTAATACGCAGACTATGCGCGGAAACGCCTTGTCACCCAGGCGAAAAACAAGTAGTATGTTGCAAGGGCATATTTAATGGGTCCTGAGAACTGACCGGAACCTTAGCAACGCTCCCAAATACCGTCTCGTTGTTCGTTTCACGAACAAGGACATCATTGTCCAGATCGTGTACGCTCGTTTGCAGGGTGACTTTGTGTTGACATCGGCACATTCTCGGGAATTGCCCCGGTATGGCATCAAGCACGGTCTCACCAACTGGGCTGCTGGTCCGTACGGATATTGTGCATTCCATCTATATATTCAAGCCTCTTCTAGCATACGCGACTGGGTTGCTCTGCGCTCGACGCGCACTGACGAAGCTCGGTCTCGCCGACAAGTACGAGGGTGTCGCCGAGCCGGACGGTACACTCACGATGACGGAAATTCTCGACGAAGAGGATGCACCTCGTCCGTTCAAGTGCTTCCTGGATGTCGGTCTCCGGCGCACGTCGACTGGCTCCCGTGTTTTCGGAGCAATGAAGGGTGCCAGTGATGGTGGTCTATTCATCCCTCACTCGGAGAAGCGTTTCCCCGGCTATGACCCAGAGTCGAAGGAGCTAGACGCCGAAGTGCTGAAGAAGTACATTTTCGGTGGCCACGTTGCGGAGTACATGGAGAGTCTCGAGGAGGAGGATGACGAGAGGTACGAAACGGTCATTGGGATGCCGCATGCAAGCTCACACTTTCCAGGTTCAAGAAGCAATTCTCAACCTACTTGGCTGACGGTGTTGGCTCTGAAGACATAGAGGACATCTATATCAGCGCTCACGCTGCCATTCGCGAAGACCCCGCTTTCAAGGCCACCGACAAGTCGAAGGACTGGAAGGCCGAGAGCAAGAAATACATGACGCCCAGGCTTACCCATGCCCAGCGAAAAGAAAACATCGCCGCCAAGATCGAGAAGTTCAAATCTGGCGGCAATGCGGCTGCGGATGATGAAGACGAGTAGGCTAGTCCTTGCCATGTCATATCTTCTTCGAACCATATGTCACTGCACCTCTATGTGTGTTCCCGGATTCCTTATGGTACATGTTCAATGCATTCATGGCTCCATCAACGCCTTCTTGATGGCCACTTCTGCCCATGCAAGTAACGGTACATTGAGTGCGATAGAATAAGTTTGTGTGTTCCCTTGTTTCAAGCCTCCCCTCCCAAGGCGAAAGGCGGAGCAGTGTATCGCTGAGCCGTCCACGAATATGCGGAAATTTCTGGTTCTGAAGGTTAGCAACTGAACAGAAGTGGGTTGGACACGGTACATACAGCACACATCCTTCCCAACGACCCACACAGCGGCTCAGGTCTATAAACCAGATGCCGCCAACCTGCTCACACAGCTCGCTCCCAACCTCACAGATCCGTTGAAGAAGACATCTTTCGACTTCATCCCCAAGCAACTGACGTAGTTGCGGGATGGATGAAACGGTCAGTGTTGCTTGAGAAAGATGAGCGGTCAACGAAGAGGGTGAACGGAATGTTAATCGGACGGTGTGCCTTCAAGTCGATCTATTAATCTGTGTAGACACAATGCGACCTTTCGAAATCTCACCGATTATCAATTCGCAAAACAGCCTCGCCACCGATGGCCTTATCGTCGTTTTTGTCAATGAGGTCCACCAATCCTTGGCCCGTCCCGCCGATAGACTCAAATCGAAGATGAGATGGAATCCCAGCAGCTGTCAGTGCGCCAGCTATGGAATGTAACTCCGACTTGATTCGCTCACAAAAGACCTCATACTGTAGCAGGTCAATTACAGGTCGGAGTAGCAACGGAGGTTGGAATGTTTCTGTAACGCCGGGTGTACGGAAGATGCCTGCGGTTCCCAAGCGCTGCTGCTTCACATAGCCATGCATGCGAAGCAGGAGCGCGTGGAGCGTGTGGTAGATAAAGTCGCATTTGGCATTCGAGATAGTCGATGTCTGAGCTGGTATAGAGTCCATATCGATCTATTCCATCATTCACAAAGGGAGACGAGGTTAACAATAGAAGGCTTACGAGTTCAAATTTGAGTTCCACGGCTTGAGCTGCATCAATCACGATGAGTCTTTCAGACACTCTGGCAGAGGCGGTGGGCAGATTGCCTGCCTCCTTGACAAGGAAAGAGAAAATCTCTTGCTCGACTATTTCCTGTTGTGCTGCTCTTAACGCACCATCCAAGGACAGAGGCTCCCCAGTTTTCATGGTGTTTTGCGAAGTTATTTGCTTGCCAGCCCCACTGATAGTGCTGACCGAGATACACAGTCGCATATTTTGTCCGTGGGGAAAGACCAGGGTCTCTGACGGGTTCTCGTACGTCGGCATATGGCCTACTGCCCGCCGCCTGAAACTTGGTGAAGCTATGGAGATTTCGTAAGGTAGTGGCGGAATAAAGGCAAGGTGACTTACATTCTTCGAGCCCATATGAAATTAGGAAATCCTTCGATGTCTTGTCTGCACCTTTCCCGGTGGCAGATCCAAATGGAAGGGGGGCTGGGACAAGTCCCCAATTACCTCTTCGAATTTTTAGGGCGTCGACCCAGTACCGTTCACCGCGTATTCTTCCCCGTTCCATGCTTTCAGCTGCTGACTTGAATACGTCGGCGGCTTTTCTCAAGGCCTCGTCCTTGCCCCCAATAGTTAGTTGTGCATTGAACGCTTGGACAGACACGATTGCAGGGGGCTTAGTGACCATTGTGGCGGAAAGGGTTGAAGTGGACGCTATGGTTGGCACGACGGCAGACGCAGATGACAGCAGCAACGAGAGCAGCTCCTTTGCATGAGTCATCTCCCCTAGAGAAGTACTGCGTATCCAGAATTTACCTTGATGAACACACGCCATGCATTGGCCACTCACAATAGCTGCGGGAGGACTTCCATGCGCATTTTGTAGAGATCCTCGGGAGTCATGGGCCCCGCTGCTACCTCCGTCTGGGCCTCGTCATCCGCAGGCTCGCTTGCATCGTCTGTGGTAGCGCTGAGGGCGTTGATGTGGCCATCGTTGCGCTCGAAGAAATCAAGGCCGCGCTCTGCGAACACGCGACGGAGTCGTTCGCCCAAAGCCTTTCCTGGGTCAACAGCGGGCTCGTAGACATGGGTGCCATCGGGGGTGATGTCGAGAAGGACGGGGAGGCGATTGCCAACATCATCCTTGTACAAAGGCTCAAGTTTCAACATGCGTCGGAGTCCAGAGGTTTGAGCTTGATGTGTAACATGACCGGACCGAACAGCCGGCATCCTCGAGTCACCAAAGATCTCACCATCCTACAGATCCATTACATCTTCTATATACGCACAATGGCCAAGCCCGCCAATGACAGCGCGTCCTCTGCCAAACGCAAGAAAGGTGACGAGGACGAGCCCCCCTCCAAGAAACATCGTACCCGCGTGAGGCAAGTCCGATAGTCCGATACGGCCGACAGCACCGTTCCTTGAATCTCACCTATTTCCAGCTTCTCTTGTGGGGAGTGTCATAGAAGGAAACAACGATGCGACAGGTACTGAGCTCGGCTGTTCTTGTCGAGTACTGAACTCATTCTATCCCACAGGAACGTCCCTTGCTCCCACGTTCGTCCACTATTCTATGACACTCTCTACAACTCACTTTCTCCAAGTGCGTCGCCCGCAAGGTCCCCGAGCTATGCAAGGCGTACATGCCCGGAAAGTCAGACCAGGATGTGACCGTGCGGCTGGCGAGATTGGAGCATATAATTGAGATGGCTCTTCCTCAGTTCTGTCCTCCGGAATCGCCCAATCCCATGGACCCTAGTATTTCTGCTGATCGGCACCTGTCTATGTCACAAGACGACGACGCTCGATCCTTACCTGACGAGCACGATCCCAGTGGAGGCACTTTCCAGAGTGGAAAATGGTACGGCAACAGTGCCTCCGGAAGTATTGCCCCTGGCTCGGTACTGGAGCAGGTTTGTACCACAGGTCTTCCTCCCACCTATTATCTAATCAAATTCAGTTAGAGCATGTTGTTATGCCTTCCTCCGGCGAGAAGAATGCCCGTAATGGCCCATTGATAGCCTACGATATAACATTGCCTCCTCCCACCGGCGCCATCCTCGACGCCGTTCAAAACGATCTAGAACCTTCTGCGGCCGATAATCTTAAAACCCTCGTCCAGGAATGCGGGGTATCGCCGCACAAAGTGTCAGAGTTGTTGCAGGAACTTCCTCCGACGAGGACGTCTGCCGTTTTGGTCGATTATTATTTTCGTAACATGTATGCCTTCTTTTCTCATCTTCGAATTCCGCTCATTGTAAATAGCAACTGGACTCGCTACCCCATCTCAGAGCGCGATTTCCGTGTGGCGTATAATTCTATATGTGAGCACGGGACCAAAGGTATCGGGGCGCCGAGCGACGTCAGCTTCCTCCCCTTGTTATTTGCGGTCCTTGCCATCTCGGTGAGGCTTGCACCGGAAAATATCGCTGGTGATGCTCGTGCACGAAGAGTTACTTCGCTGCGTTATTATTGGTCCTGTTCGTGCCACACTCTTTACCTTGGCGTTGTGACTAAGAGAGTTTTAGCTCGCAGATCCCTCCTCATCGCTGCCGTTATCCAACCCGATTCGTTGGATATTGTTTTGACCCGGCTTTTGGTAAATCCGGCTTATATTGTGTGGTTCTGGTCATAACGTTACTTAGAGCGCTCGTTTCCTAACTTTTGATCGGCGGATTACCGAGTGCTACTCGCAGCTGGGTGCAGCTGTAAAGACTGCGCAAGCCCTTGGACTGCATCGGGATGGCTTGGGCATGGTATGTTATTCGGTTTTATCTGGACCATTTTCTGACAGGCGGGCAGAATATGGAACCTTCCCTTGTGGAATATCGACGTCGTATCTGGTGCTTAGTGACTTTTGTCCCATGAATCTGTTAACGTTTCCACATCAGGTCTTATCTTTATCACGCGGACCGATCCTATGCATTGGTTCTAGGAAGACCAAATTCGATACAGGACGAATATACCTCCACCCACCCTCCTTCTAATATTGACGACGAGCCTTCCCCTGCTCACACCCGCAACCCCCTCCCCCTTTCGAATCCCACACGAATGACCTATGTGATTCTCAGACACCAGCTGGCCGCCATCATTGGCCGTATGGTGCATCATTTCCAACAAGTTCGGACCGTCAGTCATTACTCGGAAGTTCTGGCGCTCGATGACGAATTGCTCAATTTCATCAATACACTCCCTCCGCATTTCTCACTAGAGCCAGATAAATCCCTCGACGAAACCTTGCCCTACGTTCCAATACATCGATTCCTTCTCGTGACGGAGGTCTTGTTTGTCCGAAACAGTCTGCACATGCCGTATATCTTGCGTAAACTTAAGAGTGACCGGTATGCGCGCTCCCGTACCGCGTGTTTTGAATCTGCTATCAAAGACTTTGACGTCCGACGGGCATTTCGCGAGACCGTCCCGAAGGAAACTCAAGAATCTCTGTCTAACGCATACCGTGAATTCCAGACAACATTGATAGCGGCGAGTATCTTGCATACCGCTTTTCGATGGAGCTCATACTGTCCCCATTAGGGCATCTATCTTGTTCTCGATCCGACAGGTATCCATTCCGCTACCATGCACGGAATACTCGATCACTTTGTAGCGTCACACGATGGTGTCCGAGAGTTGGATGAAACAACTCGTAGAGAGCTCAAGACTATCGAGTTTTTGAAGAACAAAGCGTCCCAGATGCAGAACCAAGTCGGTGGTCCACGGCGAATACCGGTCGACGCGATACTCAATGGTGACAATGCCGCAGAACATCCTGCTCATCTGCTCCTTGGCCTGCAGAAATCCTCTCCTGCTACGCCCCCATCGCGCCAGGGCTTTCCGTCTGGGAGCACATCTTTTTCCCCCACCGCTCCCCGTATGCCTCAATCACCCACTTTCCACCGCCTCCAACATGGTTCCCAGGAAGACTTTGCTACATCACCGACTACTTCCGGGAGCCCAAGTGGTGACGATGAGTCTGCAGCGCAGTCGTTGCTAGACCATTGGTGCAACTCGCTCAGCAACGGGCCGCCGCTGGATGGGACGAACGCCAGCATGTCGTGGGGTGGCCCTGGTACGTCGGACTCGTCCGGGTGGGTCGGGACTGCCCCCATGATGAGTGTCACTGCCCCTCAACTGCTGGCAGGACTGTCGGATGACTCTGATTGGAACTCCAACTACTGGGAGGCTTTGGTTAATCAGATTCAACGTGGGCCATAGGCTCGCGCGCTGTCTTTTTTCTGTGTTAGATTTTATATCTGCCATGTAGGACTGGTGTATTTTTTGTAGCACAAGGCCCCTATCGGGTCGATGACGTCATGTACTGTGACACCAAAGCCAAACAACACCGCCGTAGCGCTTTCTACCTGCAGTCATGCAGTCCATCAACCGCTTTCTGTACGGCCCAACACCAGAAGAGAAGGTTCGTGCATGGCAGCTAAAGCTGCGCACAGAGTCTCGCCACCTCGATCGCGAAATGAGGCAGGTCCGATCTCGCCTGTTATTCTTCTTGTTTCGTGGCCAATACCCTTCCAGCTCGATATAGCGACAAAGCAGGCCCGTCAATCCGTGAAACAACATGCAGCCCGTGGGGACGTGAAATCCGCACGAATACTGGCCAGGGAAGTCGTGAGGAGTGATAAACAGAAGGATCGCTTGTCCGTCAGCAAGGCTCGTTTGGGATCTATTGGGACTCAACTGACGCAACAGATGGGTGTGTGATTATACCGTATTTCTTGCCTCTGACCTACTAACAGGCATTGTAGCTATGATTAAAGTGACCGGTTCGCTGCAAAAATCGACCGAGATCATGAAACTATCCAATGCACTCATTAAATTACCGCAAATAAGCCAGACGATGCGCGAGATGAGCATGGAGATGACAAAGGTCTGCCACTTTATCCAACTCTTGGCTCACTTCGTTTAGTGACACGCCCCCAGGCAGGGATTATGGAGGACATGTTAGCAGACACACTTGATCTGGAAGAGGACGGCGAGCTCGAGGACGAAGCTGATGCGGAGGTCGACAGGGTTCTCGCTGAATTGACGGATGGCAAGTTGGGTCAAGCTGGGTCAGTGGGCACAGACCTCCCCGTAAGACCTTGCCTCACCCTTGTTTGACAATGTCTGATGGCATTTACAGTCTCTACAGGACACGCTGGAGGAGGCCGAGACAGAGAGAACGATGGAGAAGTATCGTCAAGAATTAAATGGTCTACTTAGCGGGTGACATCTTTCGTAGAGGATTGTGTACATGTACGACGATACCCAATTTTTTATATTGTAGATCTGGATTTGGGTCGTTTCACGTGGTTACGGGAAAAGTCGCGTTACATTTTTGATCCTTCACTATCATGTTGAGCAGGCCCCTTGCTGGCATTGCCCCGCGTGCCCTCGGCCCCTCCCAAGTCGGTCGCAAACTATGGGTGCTGGTAGCGCTCGGACTGACGATTTCTAGGCATTCCGGAGATACGCTTCCGCCGCACCAACAGCTGCTTTCGCTGGTAAGAAAGACAGTAATGTGAGTGTTCTAGGGTCAATGCATCCCTCTTTTGGCCTAACCTTTTCACCAGGGAAAATATACCGTCACCTTGATTCCTGGAGATGGTTTGCTCTACCCTCCTGTAATACTTGTCACTAATGGAGTACGTTCGTCAGGTATCGGCCCCGAGATCAGCCAGGCTATCAAGAATATCTATATTGCTGCCGCCGTACGCCTTTTTCCGTCACTTTCCGTCGCTTTACTCAAGATCTTTAGGTCCCAATCCAATGGGAAGAGGTCAGCGTGACACCCGTAGTCAAAGCAGGGAAGACCGTCATTCCCGATAGCGCAATAACCTCTGTCAAAAAGAACACCGTGGCCCTGAAAGGTGCGAATACTGTGGACTATGTGCGAAACGAGCCCCACAATTTGCTTCAGGCCCATTGGCGACGCCAAGTAAGTGTTAGCAAAAACTCTCTGGCGTGCATCAAACCTTTGTAGTTGGAAAGGGACATGTCTCCTTGAATCTTACTCTAAGGCGTACTTTCAACCTTTTCGCCAATGTTCGGCCTTGTGTTTCAATCCAGGGATTCAAAACTCCGTACGACGACGTTAATACGGTTTTGATTCGTGAAAATACAGAGGGAGAGTACTCTGGCATCGAACATGAGGCACGTCTTTCTATTTATTCCAAAGCACTCGAAACTTATGTCGCACTAGATCGTCGACGGTGTGGTTCAGTCGATTAAACTCATTACATGGGAAGCTTCAGAGAGAGTCGCCCGTTATGCTTTCCATTATGCTGAATCCAGCGGGAGGAAGCGAGTCACCGCTGTCCACAAGGCCAACATCATGTGCGTCTTTCTGGCTAAAACTTGGGCCCCTTATAACTTGAGTCGAAAGGAAAATGTCTGATGGCATGTTTTTATCGGCATGCCGCGAGGTTTCCAAGGGGTTCCCTGGCGTGGCGTACGACGAAGATCTTCTTGACCGCGTTTGCTTGCAAGTCGTTCAAAACCCCAAACCATATTCTGACCGAGTTATGGTCATGCCAAATCTCTACGGTGATATCCTGTCCGATATGTGCGCCGGACTTATCGGTGGGCTGGGATTGACCCCTTCCGGAAACATTGGACGAGTAAGTGGCATCCTGTCTTCAAGTCCATTTCCGTCTCAATGCGAGGGTCAGGACGCGTCTATTTCGAGGCCGTGCACGGTTCAGCCCCAGACATCGCTGGTACGTAAAACGCACTGTTCATGATAAACTGGAGCCAGTCTTCTGACTGCTTACAGGCAAGGGTCTCGCTAATCCCACAGCGCTCCTCTTGTCTTCCCTAATGATGTTGAGGTTCGTCGATCTACGCTGTTGCGGAACGGGCTATCAACAAGATCAATGATAATAGACACATGAACCTCTTCGATTATGCAGAGAAGATTGAGAAGGCTGCCCTGACGGTAAAACGGGTCTTCCACTGCTTGTATAACGCTAACGGTACGTGGCTAGACCATCGCGGAAGGTAAATTCATCACTGGTGACCTGGGTGGCAAATCTTCCACCTCCGAATACACGAACGCTATTATCGAAAAGCTGGCCAAGGCCTAGTGGGATATCATGGGTAACTTATAGAGCATAGAAATTGCTGGTAGTACAATACAATATATACTTTCATTTTGAGTTGTCACCGTGGCTGATTGGACGAGAAGCGTGGGAAATCAAAGAGAGCATAGTGACGGTTCTGAGCGCACAGCGATAAGCTCCATCCTCTTGCATTCTTTCCCTCACTCGCCCTACAGGGCAAAGCCGTTCCATCAACACGTTCCACCTCCCAGGTTTGTTGCATCCCGTCCCATTCTGAACTGAGCAGCGCGTTGAATCCTGTGCCAGCAGGACCCACTTGACACTGAAATTCAAAACACAAAAAGACTCTAAAAATACCTTCTCTATTCTCGTTACGAACGATATGACCGACGAAGTTACGCCCCAAACGCAGCCTCCGCCTAAGAAGGACGAGAAGAAGCCCCCTTCTTCTGCCAGCAATCGGGGTTCCAAGAGGAATCCTTCAGTTCTACTAGACCGGCAGGTGTGGCTCGTCTGCACAAGTGCCCCGAGACCTTCTTCCAGGACGGGAAACAAGAAACCGTCCGGCAATGGCCCTGCACCAGAGTCAGGCTCTGACACAGCTTCCCGCAAAGGCTCCGAGAGCGTCGGAAGCCTGACCAGCGAAACAAGAATCAGAATAACGGTGCCGCCGCCCCTGCTCACCGCAAGGCGCAGCCGTCTGCTTCCCAAGGAGGACTAACAACAACAACGCTACAGGATCTGCTAAGCAGTCTTCTTCTCCAGTCCCTACGCAGAGCAAAGAATCCAGCGACGCTCTTCCTCGCTCCAACGGGTCATTGCGGACTTGAAAAACGACCTCTCCCGCAGCCCGCACCAACACTTCTCCATGCCTACCCCTCAAGTTCACTCTAACCTTCCCATCAATGCTCCGTCTTCCAGCCCGGCGCTGCCGCTATCCGGGAACGGTAATGCAGCAGATGTGAAGCATCGCAAGGCTGTTTCTGTCGGTGCAGCTCTGTCTGGCAACTTCAATTCGTTCGCTCCTCATTTGGGATCGATGGTCGAAGATGCCGAGGATGCGGGAGGTGCCTCTTTTGAGGACGGTGAAATTCAAGAAAACTACTATCAGCAGCCTGGTCACCAACCGCGTTCGCAATCCCAGAGTTTTATGGCGCCTCGGTTTGCTGCGTTGGCCCAGCAGGAACAGGTAGATTCTGTAGGTCCAACTGGGCGCCCGCAACTGGCACCTGGCTTCATGTTTGGAGCTAGGAAGCGTGGTGGTCCGATGGGCCCTCCCATCAATGAGGAGGATAGCGGCTTCCAATTCCCTCAGCAGCAGCAATTGTCAATTTCCCAAGCGATGGTCCTGTCGAGCAGAAGCACAGGAAGACTGACAGTGCGGAGATCACTGGGATAATGGCCGAGCAGGTGATTACATTCTGCTATTGGAAAGTCGCAAACTAATTATTTCCTAGATCGCTTTGCAGAATCAGATTGAGGCGCTTCAACAGCAGCAGCAAGCTCTGTATCAGCAGCAATTGGCCTCTAATCAAGTCTTGTCTTTCCAGACACAAGGACTTGCACCTAACCGCGGAGTCGCCCATAGGCGTGTCCACAGCACTGTTCCCATGGGCGCGAGTGGCCCTTTCGGTGGCCCCCAAAATCCGATGGGCCAGTTTGGAAACCTGGGAACGCTCAATCTCGGACTGGATGGGCAAGCGCAGGGTATTCCGCGTGGGCACGGCCGAGACACAGCGTCAATGTTGTGAATAAGCCTGGCGGCCCCGTAGGTAACGGTGGTTCTATCAGCTACGGCAACCCTTACGCTGGCCAGGACGGATTCGAAGACGGGTTTGGTCCTGCTTCCTTCGGCGGCCACTCTCGCCAACCTTCGCGTGTTGCGGATTCCAGCTGGCGCATCAGTGAGTGGTCGTCACTCGTTATATTTCACTGTCTTTTGTTATTTCACTATCAGATGGCGGCGTTGGTGGCGTGCAAGGCAACAATGCGTTTGCCGCAGATCTGGCTCAGGCGCAAGCTCAGCTACAGAGCCTTCAACAGTTTCGTGCGGCGGCCGGCGGGCACCACCACAAGATGCCGTCGTTCAGCTTCCCGAATATGTTGCCTAACATGATGGCAGCAACATGATGGGTCTTGGTCTCGGAGCATAAACCTACTTCAGCAACAGCAGCAACAATTCCAATCTCAGCTTCAACAGCAGTCGAACCAGCCACAACGCAAATCTCTTTTGCGCCTTACCTTCCACAGGCATCTTCCTCCTCTTCTTGCAGCTGGCAAATTGGTCGTCGGAATTCTCCGAGTCAACAAGCGCAATAGATCCGATGCATATGTCGCCACAGAAGTTCTTGACGCGGATATATACATCTGCGGTTCCAAGGACCGTAATCGTGCCCTTGAGGGAGACATCGTAGCTGTCGAACTGCTGGATGTTGACGAGTCTGGCGTACTAAGAAAAGAAAGAAGAAAAGAGAGGAAAAAAGAAGAGAACGCGCCTATGACTGAAAAGCAGCGCTGGTCGCAAGGATGACAAGAAGAAGACGAGTCGAGGTTGAGGACAAGGATTGATTTGTTGAGACGAGGAGTATGTTCTCTCTCTGCCCGTGTGTCAAGTTGACTTCCTCACAGAGTAACGGACATGTGAAGCCCCAATTTGCAGGACACGTCGTCGCCGTGTGGAGCGGATGCCCCGTCAGTGTTCTCGGGCACGTTGGTCTTTTGCGCCCTCGTCCGCGGCGACGAAGGAGAAACAAGAGGCTGAACGTCGCGAACGTAGGTGACCGAGGTGACGAGCCTCGTCGCGCACCAATTGAGCGTCCCAAGATCGTCTGGTTCAAGCCAACTGACAAGCGCGTGCCTCTCATCGCCATCCCCACGGAGCAGCACCGCCCGATTTCGTCCAGAATCCGATGCTACGTCGACAAATTATTCGTGCGTGCATCAAGCTCATGTCAGTGGCAACTCCTTGTCACGAAAAGTTCTCATATCTTTTCTAGCCAATCAGTTCTTTGCATCCTTCGGAACTTTGGTCGAGGAGCGGTCCTATCGGCGACATCGAGTCCGAGACCAGTCCCTCCTCAAAGACTGCAACTTCCCCACAGAGGACTCACGGAGAATGTCATCAAATGTCTGCCTCCCATGCCGTGGAGCATCCCGGAGAGGGAGCTAGAAATCCGCAAAGACCTTCGCGCCGACCGCATTTTCAGTATTGATCCCGAGACTGCGAAGGATCTGGACGACCCATCTCGGTCAAGTTGAACGAGGACGGCACATACGACTCGGCGTCCATATTGCAGACGTTTCTTACTTCGTGAAGCCCAACACCGCACTGACCGCGATGCTCGTAAACGTGCCACGAGCCGTGTATCTTATCAACGCGCAGTTCCGATGCTTCCTCCAGCTCTCAGCGAGCAGCTGGCAGTCTTGTCCCTGGTCACGAACGTTTGCCTTCTCCACTATCTTCACCCATGAACCAACGATGGGACCTCCTCAAGAAGTGGTTTGGGAAGACTGTCATCAAGTACGCGGTTTTGTTTCGGCTTGAGTATATGTATGACCAAGCTCCAATCCGCTGCAAGCTGGCATATAAGGATGCCCAGAATGTCATCGAAGGCAAAAATTTGGGTAGCTTTCCTGTCACTCCCGAACACGGTGCTGCAGATATCGAGCACGACATCAAAGTTCTCGAAGGTCTTGCGAAGAAGCTGCGCGCCCGTCGATTCGAAAATGGGACTCTCAGTCTCGACTCCCTCCGCCTTCAGTTCAAGCTGGATGGCAATGGTCTGCCTGTGGATTGTGGACAGTATGAACGCACAGACGCCAATGACCTGATTGAGGAGGTATATGATTCCGAATCGGTTGATACCCCAAGCTCTTACCTGTTCTCCGCAGTTCATGTTGTTAACTAATATCGCAGTCGCCCAGCATATTGCTGTGCATCTGCCTGAGCAAGCTCTTCTTCGTCGCCATGATAATCCAATTGAACGCCGATTGGTATGTCTATTTTTCCCATTCCCCATGCATTGATCTCTCACCTGTCATTTACAGACTGCGTTCGCGGAGCGGGCAGAGAGGCTCGGATATCAGATGGACACATCTTCTGCGGGTGCCCTGATGCGATCCTTCAATGCCATCACAGATCCCACGGCCCGCAGGCTGCTTGAGTTGCTTTCTTTCAAGGCCACTCAACGCGCGAAGTACTTCTGTGCGGGAATGCTGGACATTGCGAAATACAATCACTACGCCCTGAACACACCCCTCTACACCCACTTCACATCTCCTATCCGGAGATATGCCGATCTTCTTGTTCATCGTCAATTAGAATCTGTCTTGCAGGGTGCTGGTGGTGCGTAAATTGGGTTAATATTGTTCCGTTCTAACTCCCTTTATAAAGCGGAGCCCAAATTCACCATGGACCGTGATGCCGTAGCCAAAGTGGCGCAACAATGTAACATGTGAGAATTCATACTTACCGTGCCGTGTTGATTGAGCTTGACCAATATCTCAGCAAACGGGACTCCGCTACTCTTGCTCAGGAACAGTCTGCTCACTTGTTCCTTTGCGTTCTTATCGCGGACCTTACTCAACGATATGGACCGGTCGTCCGTCAGGCGAAAGTTGTGGGAGTTCTAGATGCTGCCTTCGATGTTTTGGTTCCCGAATTCGGTATCGAAAAGAGAGTTCACGTTGACCAGATGCCCATCGACGTGAGTTTCAATTTCGCTTTGTCATTCGACCTTCCTGACATCTTCTAGAACACATGTTTACGATGAACATTCGCACACACGTTGCAGATCTACTGGTCCAACCGGGATGTGATAAGCTGGTTGGCGGAGAATAGTGACGACGAGCATTTGAAAAAGGTGAAACAGAACGCTGAACAACATGCGCTGAAAATGGAGGTCGCTTCTCGCTCGGTTCATGATGAAAGTGCCTTGTTCGATGAAGATGAGGTAGACGATGACGAGATCGTGCTTGGCCGCAACGACAGCGGAAAGGAGGAGACGGAAACTTCAACGCAGAGATTGCTGTCAATGGCAAAGATTAAGCCTGAATTCGAAGGCTTGCGATCGACTGCTTCCGGACACAAGATCCAGGACATTCGTGAACTGATGAACGTCCCAGTATGTTTTAGTTCTTCAGTACGCTTTCGCCTCTAATTGAGAAATCCTCTCCTTCTCTAGGTCATTGTCACCGCTGACCTTACGAAGAGCCCGCCTGTCATCAAGGTTTACAGTATGAATCCCTATGCCGAGCAAAAGAGGTGAAGAATTCAAGATGAGGGAGTGACCTTGAACATTGTACTTTTATTTTGACTATGCACCTTCGTAACCTTTCTCTATACTGACAAACGATCAGTTCCCCCCTTTCGCCTCTCATCCTGCGCCGGCTACTGATTCACGTTATTGCATAGTGTATTTCACCGTGTATATGTTCGGACAAGACTAAAAACATCCACTGAACGAACCACTCGGTTGATTACTCGAGAATTGAAGTATAAATGAGGGTGGATACAATTGTGAATGCTATGTACATATGATGGGTGCCGAGAAAATATGCTACATAAGAGTCGATCAGGCAATAATGTAAGTAAGATCATAACCAGCCAGCTGGTGGAAGTCTTTGAGAACTATGGCGTGTTTGACTCCTCACGCGACGACCTGCCCAAGACTCGGGAGTAGGAGGCGATCGATTCCCCATTTCGTCGACCGTACTATCCTTGCTCAACGACCTCGAGTGCTGGCGCTCGACACGTTCCAGCGTGGTCTGTAAGCTGCAGACTGACGCATGCAAACTATGAATAGAGCTACCGGAGCTACGGCTGCGCGTGTGAAGGCGAGGACCGTGTCGTTGACGAATCTCGTTAGTACACAATTTGCTCAAGCCATCAAGCCCTAGGTAGGCCGCTTCTGCGCGCAACTCCAACAGGTCATCGAGACCAGCCTGCGCAGCGCGAGGTGGTAGCACCTCTGGGCCTTCCGGGAGGCACACGGCGAGCGAAGGTAGTTCAGGATGTGGACATATCTAACAGGAATTAGGAAACGAAGGCGCATTGGAATGAACAACTTACGGTTCACTTGGACGATCAAGGAAGATGTGCACCGAGGAGGAGGTCTGGGGAAGCAGACCCTGTGATGTAAGGTGGCGGCGATAAGCTGACATGTCCTCGCTGGCGGTCGAGTACACCGAGGAGGCCACAGAGTCGGATCGCCGGCGTCCGAACAAAGATGCTATATAATTGGAAATAAAAGAGGGCCGACTGGAAAGCGTGTCCAAAGTCGTTCGGTAGGTCGCAGCGCATGTTTCTAGCGTAACGATTATTCTTGAGCGGTCAGCGGTCGGCGAAGGTGCATCCGACACGAGAATCGGGTTGAAAGGTGGAGGAGCCGGTGTAGATGAGATGTTGGAGGGAAGAGGAGGAACCACAGAGGAAACGTCAACGCTCTCTGTTCGCTTCGTCTTGAAGGATGGGCGCAAAGCTGGCGTTGGAGTGGTAGGGACCGCACGCATAGGTCGCGGAGGTGAGAATGGCTGAGGGTCAGCGTCGAAGTGGAATGAAGGCTTTTCCTCTGTGTCAGAAGGAATAGGCGGCAGCGGTGGACTGTCTGGGGGAGATGGAATCTCGTCTTCCTCTTCGGACGAAGAGTCATTGGATGGTTGAGAGCGATGTTCCAATTCTTGTCCATCCTTGTCGTCTCCAGCATCATCATACTGCATTCTGACCCCAGTGTCTCTCAACGCCTCATCTGGCGTCCTGACAACTGTAGCGCCAGCACCAAGGACACCTGCTCTGGACGAGAGAATCTCGATAGAGCGGATGAGCTTGGGCTCTGAGATGCGAGTTGGCTTCGAAGGGCCGAAAGAAGACTGGGTAGAACTTCGCGACAACCAGTGCATGGGATTCGAGATGGAGGGGCGTCGGCCGCGAGAGGTGGTGGGTGTTTGAGGTGAAGGAGGGAGTGCCTCACACGAGGCTAGATTATAAGAAACAGGCGGGGCATGCGTGTTGCTCGGGCGTGTATAGGGCATGATGATGATGGTAGACGATGAAGAAAGAGCTGCGCTGGTATAAGGCCGCCTTTCTTATGCCACATTTTTTCTTTGTTCTTGTTCACAATAAGGATGGATCACAGCTCTGGTTGTTTTGGCCTGTTTGCGTGCTTCAGCCACCATTGTCTCCACTTATGGATGTCGATTCAGACGCGACCGTCAAGTTCTGGCTTGCACTACCCTACTCGCTGCTCCCAGCCGTACCCAGTCTCTCTGCTCTGCATTCTGTTCGTGTAAATCACTCGTCCCCGGATTTGCCATTGTGCCGTCAATGTGGTTGTGCATTACACCGTGGTGAAAGCGCCGTCCGAACCGTTCGGCTCAAAGACGCTAGAAAGTCGAATGTTTCTTCTTCTAGGGCCGTCCAGACGACCTGCTTAGTGTGCGGGTGGGTTCAGAAATTGCCCGTGGCCCGCGGAAATGCCGTGCTGTTTCCGAGGACACGCAAGGCAGGTACACAGAGCCGCGCCATGAACGATGTGGTCTCGAATGCGATATCTAATAAACCACTCGTTCGAGTCGAAGAAACAATTGAAGTCGCATCCACGCGACCGTCCTGTCCAGCCA
>JARGXW010001376.1:0-23617 GCA_029204085.1 Mycena sp. CBHHK59/15
TCCCCACCCACCCACCACTTGACCCGACCATCCATCACATTCACCACGCATCTTGCTGCCTCGCCCACCGCATCGTTCTAACTTACGCTTCATGTATATGGTTTGACTCTGGTCCCTTTTTCCACCTCTGTTATATACACAAAACACATTACTATACTCATCTATCTCCGTATCTATTCTCTCTGCATATCCGTACGTACGCTCTCACCTCACTTGCTCTGTGTTTCCAAACGCCATGTCAAGCCATCCATGTTACATATATCTCTCAAAGTGGATATATAATGTGTGATCACGACCACGCCTCAAGATTACGCATCTCAACACCAGTCTTCGCGACCACCTCGCCGATCGTGTACACTTTTGCCTGCCCTTCGCGTTGCAGGGCGTCGATCGCAACTTCGACGTCTTTGGGGCTCACAATGAGGACCATCCCGATCCCGTTGTTGAATGTTCGTGCCATCTCGAGCGGCGCGACGCCACCGCGCTTCATCAGGAATCGGAATACAGGCGGCAGCGTCCATGTCAATGCATCGATGTAGCACCCAAGTTCTTTTGGCAACACCCGCGGGATGTTCTCGATGAAACCACCGCCGGTGATGTGAGACATGCCCTTGAGCAAACCTGCTTGGGCGGCAGGCAGAATTTGCTTGATGTATATCCGCGTGGGCTCAAGTAGGGCGCGGCCGAGCGTCGTTTGCTCGTCCCAAGGACAAGGTGAGGAGTATGTCAGTCCAGAAATGGAGATGATCTTGCGGACCAGGGAAAAGCCGTTTTGAGTGCAACCCGGACGACGCGATACCGAGAAGGATGTCCCCGGCTGCGATATTGGGGTTTCGGGAGGATCGAGGTGCGTTCGACTGCGCCGACTGCGAACCCGGCAAGATCGTAGTCATCTATGTGAAACGTGAGGATATAAGGAATGATGTATCGGGATGCAGACCGTCATTATACATGCCAGGCATTTCGGCGGTCTCGGCCGCCAATGAGTGCGCAACCAGCCTGGCGGCAGCCTTCAGCAATGCCCTTTACTACTGGCCGCAACGGGAACATCGAGCTTGCTGCAGCCAAAGTAGTCCAGGAAGTAGAGCGGCTCGGCACCCTGCACAAGCAAGTCGTTCACGGACATGGCCACAGGTCAATACCTGGTCGGCAGAATCCATGTCAGAAGTTTGTTAGGCTAGCACTATCCAAGACCGACCGACGAGATCGTGCACGCCGACGTCCACGGCGACGCGTAGTTTGGTCCGACCCCATCGGTGCCGCTGACCAACACCGGGTCGGTGTACCCGGCCGCCTTCAAGTCGAATACACCACCAAAGCCCCCGATCTCACCGTCCGCACCGGGGCGGCGGGTGGATCGGACGTAAGGTTTGATGGTTTCGACGAGAGAGTTGCCAGCGTCGACTGACACGCCCGCCTGAGCATAGGTCAAGCCTACAGGCTCGCCGGCTGCCTTTAAGGCACTAAAAATGGAATCATTTTACGCCGAAAACAGGGCGGCAGGCTGGTTATTACCGATGGGCAATATCACGTCTGTAGGTTTTACCTTCGAACGTGACCTTGTCAACACCTGCGTAGACAGCGTCGAGCGCTTCCCGGAGGGTTGGCGCGTATGCGGTAACCGCCAGGACGCGTCCTCCGGCGGTGATGATTTCACCGTTGGATGAAGTCGTGCCAGCATGAAAGACAATGACATCTAATACGTGTAAGTCAGTATTTTTGGCAGTCAAAGAAGGACAACTTGAAGGGACATCTTTGACATCGATGCTCTTGCCCTTGTCGTATGATCCTGGATACCCCTGGGATGCAAGAATCACCGAGACGGCATATCCAGGCCGGAAAGAAATCTGCACAGAATCCAAACGGTGTTCTGCACAGGCCTGTACTCATTCAATGGCAGTCGCAGGGAGCAACGAGGACAGCATACAAGCAATACTGCGGCAAAATCGACATCCTCCTCTAGCAGGAGCATCAGGGCCTCCGTCTCGGGGTCTCCGAAACGGACGTTGTATTCCAGAACCTTGGGACCGTCGGGTGTCAGCATAAACCCCGTGAAGAGCATGCCAACGAAGGGGAAGCCTGTCGACGCTGAGGAATCGTGGCATTTGAAACTGTAAGCACAAACCCTCTTTTCTCATCCCGTCGATAGTTGGGCGCAAAGATTCATTCATAATCTGTTCCAAGACAGAGGGAGTGGCGACTGGGGCAGGAGCGTACGCGCCCATCCCACCAGTGTTGGGACCCACATCACCGTCTCCTATGCGTTTGTGGTCTTGCGCGGCAGGTAGGGGGACGATGGAATATCCGTCGGAAAATGCGAGAACCGAGATCTCCGGACCAGTGAGCAATTCTTCGACGACGACTTCGCTTCCTAACGCGCGGATTACATTTTAAATTATATGGCATTTGCAAAGAAACTCCGGCGGACCTGCATCGCCAAAGACGTTTGCTCTCATGATCTCGTTTAGACCGCGGATTGCCTCTTTCGTCGTGTCTGGAATCAGAACTCCCTTTCCAGCCGCCAGCCCACTCGCTTTGAGTACCACCTTGTGACCACATGCTTCTACATATGCGATAGCTTCCTCCACCTGAGAGGAGGAGAAAACTTGGAACTTGGCAGTTGGGATTGAGTGCCGTGCCATAAACGCCTTGGAAAATGCCTTGGATCCTTCCATTCTCGCCGCAAGTGCGCTTGGGCCAAAAACAGGGATCCCGACTTGTGTGATGATATGTATGTAAATTACGCGCCCGACATGGAATACAGACCTTTCCGAAAGTAAGTCTCGACCCCATCGACGAGGGGTTGCTCCGGACCAGGCACAACAAGGTTCAGCTGGAAGGGATGATTCTCGATGTGCCGCATATTACAGAGGCGGAGCTCTGACCTGATTTTCCACCGCAAACACGACCAAGGCAGAAAAGTCGATCGAGGACTGCAGTACATTTGTGGTTTTGGGTACTTGTGCAGTTCCGCCGTTTCCGGGGCAGACGAAGATGTGATCAACCAGAGGGGACTGCGAGAGCTTCCATGCGAGGGCGTGCTCCCTGCCCCACTGCCGAGGAGCAGAATGCGGATGGACATGGTCAGTTGGAAAATATTCGATCCCGATAAGGTAAGTGATAAGATGGTCGACTTTGTTATTGCTGTTTGCAAAATAGTTGGCCACATTGCCTTTTTGAGAAAACTAATGGTTTTGAGTCGTAAAACGTGTTTGGGCTGTATCTCACTCAATTCGGGCACTTTATATACAAATGAAAACATTTTCGAGCATCACGAGCCTATTCTCGTCGTCTGAGCACAAGAATGCCACGATTTAGGTAACACGTCAGAAAGTTATGCAAATATCGTATTTTTGAGCAGACTGAATACTACGCAACAACAGGGACACGTATCGACAAACGGGAAAGACAAGGACCATTGATTAGGTCTCCCCCAAGCCTGTACGTTGAGATTTTCGTCCTCGGGGCCTCTGCCGCCGTCGCTGTCGTCGTCCAAAGTCAGGTCACGCATTGACGTGTCCTGTCACTTGCGTGACCCTACCTTCGATGGCGTCGGCGACGACGTTGGCGAGCTTGTTTTCCAAAATCTCGCAGTAGACCCCTTTGAAGGACCTTATCTAAGGCACTTGTCCTTTCGCCTTGCTTATACCTGCTCGCGTTGGCTAGCAGTGCAAGGATTTGTCAAAAATTCACTATCTTTTGTAACATCCTTATATATTGCTTTAATCACATATCTGTGATTTTCAGAGGTCCTTCCAAGGGGTCGACGACAAAGCTTTTGGAAAAAAAGCTCACCAACGTCGTCGCCGAGGGTAGGGTCACGCAAGTGACAGGACACGTCAGTGCGTGACCTGACTTTGGACGACGACAGCGACGGCGGCAGAGGCCCCGAGGACGAAAATCTCAACGTACAGGCTTGGGGGAGACCTAATCAATGGTCCTTGTCTTTCCCGTTTGTCGATACGTGTCCCTGTTGTTGCGTAGTATTCAGTCTGCTCAAAAATACGATATTTTGCATAACTTTCTGACGTGTTGCCTAAATCCTAGCGTTCTTGTGCTCAGACGACAAGGATAGACTCGTGGTGCTCGAAAATGTTTTAATTTGTATAGAAAGTGCCCGAATTGAGTGAGATACAGTCCAAACACGTTTTACGACTCAAAACCATTAGTTTTCTCAAAAAGGCAATGTGGCCAACTATTTTGCAAACAGCAATAAGCATTTTGTTCAAATTGTTGTTGGCGCTCATACAGCGCTCATGCGTTGTATTTGATGGTCGATACATAGTTCAGCGCTCAGCACTGGAAGACGAGGACTGGGCCTGGCGGGATTGCAAGACGGGATTGCGAACGCTCTCAATTCCATCGGTCTTTTTGGGCCGAACATCATGCAGTATTTTGTATTTAAATCAACGGTGGAGACATATGCATATGGACGGTGCCTGTGTTGGATGTATCCGACATCAGAAGAGACTTGAACAAGGCGGGGAGTATGGCCGCAAAAGCCATGGCGAATTGAGAGCACGTGTCGACTGTACTGTGCTGCAGTGCACTGTGGAGACCGCCTTGTCGGCCTTACCCCAACGATTCCCAAGGATACAAGCTCTGCGCAGTTCATGGCTTATTTTAATAATCAGGTTCAGCCGTTCGAAGAGGCAAGTGTTAAGCGAGATCGGCTGTATGTAACCATTCGCGTTAATCTATTTGCCACCAGTCGCAGGGCCACTCTGCTCCCAAAGCCGCGTCCCCAGACGACCTCAAGGCGTTCTATCAGGACATGGAACGCAAGGAGATCGTGGAACGCAAGCTGTCAAAAAGAAAGTCCAACTCCCTTTGGTCCCGCAAGTCTGTCAAGCGCACATCCACCTCCCAGCAAGCAGTACACGCCTTACAGACGCCCGCACCCTCAACCACGTCCCCCTCGACCTCGTCTCTGCACAGGGACCGGCCGACGTCCGTTGGAGATGGGGACGCCGAGAGTTCAGACTTGGTCCCTCCCATGCCGCATTCCAGGTCAATCATTCCAGACCTCCTGAAGGAGCTGCCTGCCTGGTACAGGGATGAATTGCACTTTTCTGTGCGGTATAATATGCACAATCCTGTTGGACCCCGGTGGTACAAGAACCACCATCTCATTCCTCCATCCCATTCCCGGCCAGCGACGCATCCCCCTTCCATCTTTTCACCTTCTTTCCCCGCCATGAATTCTTCTGGAGTTCTTCAAGACCGCTCGGAAGACGTGACCCGTATGCCGGGCCTCAGTCGCTCTTCGTCCAATGAGCCCCTGCAAAGTCCCAACTCGTCTCAGACGCGAATGGACAACGTGGCCAATCTTCCGAGGTCTCGGAAGACGTCGCAGACGGCTCACGACGATGTCGATTTGCTGGACGGGTCGGATCCGTGGGGGACTGCGTGGCATCATGAGTCGCCGTACGACGTAGGATTGAGTAGCAACAGTCCGGTGTCAATTGAAGAGGTGCGTCAGTCCAATTTTGTGCATCGTCTCACGACCGATCTTCGCCGTTCTTCAGAACCCTCAAGCTGTTCGCTCACGGACGTCCAGTATGACGACAGCGCAGAATCGGCGGAAGACCGTCACTCCTTCCCCTTTGTCTCAATCGACATCCGCAGTTCATCTGCAAGTACCCGTGGGCGCCCATTTACCTCGCAAGCTTAGCAAACGCCGCACGGTGGGGATATTTGGTGGAAGACACGCAGCGTCTCTGCCCACGAGTCCGGTTGACGTGGCAAACTCTCGCGAACCGTCACCACAACCACCCCATCGTGGACCACCTTCCTTTGTTCCAGTTGTTTCGACAACCAAACAGGAACGGAGGGGCAGCGTCCTCAGTCGACTTGCAAAACGGTTCAGTATTACGCGGAAACCTGCACCCGTGATGGCGATGGAGGTCGTGCGGCAACCCTCCCCGGAAAAGCTGCATTGGGACCAAATAAAACGTGTTCCTCCGCCTCTTCTGCGCGAGGAGTCGTCGTTTGTGGTCATTCCACCCAAACTGAAGCTCCGAAGGTTGAGGCGGACCGAGCGTCGTCTATTTCTCTCGATGCCGACGTGACGTACACAATGGGTAGGCTCACCGTTGCTAATCCAGATCCTGGTTCAGTGGAGAGTACCCCCGTCCAGCGTGAACTATCTTTATCTGCGGAGGAGGGCCGAAAGCAAGCGGTAGAGCATGAACGTGGTGCAACAGATGACACTATTCTCTCTCCGCGCCATCTGTTACATCTCCCTCTCCTCACCCGATGCAATCAATATCCCCGGAGCCTCCCATCCAGTGCCCCCAGTCATCCACATCCTTCGTCAGGGATGCCCGTTCCCCAGAACCAATTCCTGCCCCGAGCGTTCCTAGTCGACAACATTCACCTGAGAAATGGCCTACAGTCGATCGCAGTCACGCACTGCGTCTCCGCCTCCCCCATCAGCGCCGGAAAAACCGGCAGCGAGTTCATCTAACAGCCACCGCTCCGGGAGGTCACCATCCGGACATCGAAATTCCGTCGAGCGTTCGTCTTTTCCCACTTCCAATGGGATGCAGTCGCAATCTAGCCTGGGAAGAGTACATTCTCCTCCAGCTGGCAACCGATTGATCGAGAAACCTCAACCCCCTACCCCATCTCCTCCTTCACCTAAACTTCCCACCGTTCCTTTCCTGCAGATTATGGCCCAACTCCTACACTTCCGCCGAGCGAACTCTCCTACCCTCTTCCTGAGATAACCGCCGATATCTCCCCACTCTCCGCTTCATCGATCCTGGTCAACCCACCCACTCCGTACACTAAAGACATGCTAATGCCAGATGAGCCGGAGCCCATGCCGCCACCAGTGCCATCCAAGCGTTCTTCTCGCGATCCTTCTCCCAGTCAGGTTTCCGTGACAGGACGTGAAACGGAGACATTCAGACTTGTCCGGAGCTCTTCGGGGAATGTATATGCCTCAAGCGAGACCATCAGGGCGGCAGGTGAGCAATGGGAGGTTGTAGAGTCGTCGAAAAGCAAAGGGAAGAACAGGTCCCGAGATTGGGAAAGCGAGGGTCGGAGAGAGCTGCTGCGTCAGGCGAGAGCTGAGAGGGATGCCGAAGCTGAGCAGCCCAAAGTGCGCAGTGAGCGCAGTCGCAGACGCCAATCGGCCGAAGGCTCGAACTCGCAGACGTTCCCTCGGTCCGATAGTGTTGACCGTCACCATCGCTCCCTATCCCGGATTCATTGGTATCACGTCAAGAGGAGCCCAGAACGAACCGACACAAGCGAGATTCAGAGCGGAAATTAGAACGTGAGCGTAAGACAGCCGATCCGATGCTCAACAAGCCCCAGCCTCCAGCGCCTCCTAGTCGCACTCTGGAAAGGAATCCCTCGAAATCCGCTCGTCCGATTTCGGAAGTTCCAACCACGGAAGACATGAACACAATGAGAGCCCGCGAGGCTTGGGACATGGACCGTCTGTGGAAAGCTCGGAGTATGAGCGGAATGGAGCCCAATGGTGTGGCCGTAGCCCCAATGCCTTCGGGACCCGTCCCTCCTGAGAAACACACTCAAGGTCTACCGGCAGTGTATGGATCAAGTCACACAGCCTTCATGGTGTCGACACCATTCCAGCAGTCCTCATCCTCACAGATATACCACTCCATGCCTCATGGACCACCCCCCGCTGTTTATCCCGCGGGTTATCCATCCTCGAATGGCTTCCCTCGCGCCCCGCCTCTGGACCATGCATCAAACACCTCTGTGCCCCGACCGCCTCTCGCTAACCCACTCCCTGAGCCTCCACGAGAATCGCCTTACGAACCAGCTCCACTAACTCTTCCAGAATATTGGGGCAAGCACACAACTGTCACCACCGCTCACTGAACTCATCATTATACCAACGGATTTTCTAGTTTGCATACATACCATAGACACCTTTCATATGCTGTACATACATTTTTACCTTTGTCGGATCGTGTGTTGACATTTTAATTCGTGGATGAGCTTGCCTGTACTTGGTGTGATCGAAGTATTATATTATGAGATGCATAGTATCCGAAAACATATGAGAGCAAAAACATATTCACAACAGACAGGCAAAATGGCATCCACAGCACAACGAATTCGATGTCATGAGAACTCGGTGTTGGAATACTTTTTATAATCTGGAAATTTGGGCTCGGGATAGTCGTCCCATGCTCTCTCGCCATCCAGAAATCGGCGCAATCGCGCAACCTGAGATGAGAGGTACATGACAATGATCTGCATTTTCAGATCGAGCTTGAGCTTCAGAATGTCTTCGCATGTTTGTAGAGCTTGCGTCCGGGTCGTAACGAACATGTTTCCCACAAAGCCCAGTTCTTTCAGGTTGTCGATCAGCTCGCCAAACTCTGAACACCAAGCCAGAACACCGAGCTAAAGTCTGTGAAGGTTTGAGCTTTCGAGAATTTTAAACGAACGTACCTGCCCGTATTGTTTGTATCGTGCGTATAACACATTCGGTGCAGCGCTTAAAGCAAATTCGAATGCCTCGTTTTGCTCAACTACGCCTGGAAGGGGTACGTACGGGGTGCCCACAGATTGTGGTGCAGGTGGCTACATATGAATCAGGGACGATTGTATATTCCCTCGGAAAGGAAAGCTTGCCTGCTTCGGGGGTGCATTCTCAAACCACCGAAAGTTTGAATAATCCACCTCGCCGCCAAAATCCACAACCTCTGTAGCCTGTTTCCCGGTGAAATCCATGTCAAAGATGGCGGTGTAGATAGTGTCTATTAATGCCCAGATATCACTGGGAAAGGGGATAAGATCCGGGTCAGAAGGATATCGCAAAGTCGGAATGAAGATATCGTGTGGTGAGGAGAGATGTGGATCGACGGAAGTGGCTAGAAGGGGTGTCGCAGTCGGATAGATGTCTGTCTGTTGAACGGACGACGGTGACTCAGATGCAGAGGTTTTAAAAAGAAGACACTCCTGCTGACTATCGTCAGATGATCCGATTGGGGTCGGCCAAAAATAAACAGCTTACTTCGTGTACGGGCGGGGTTTCCTTCGAATGCAAGGAATATAAATGGCGGATGGAGCTGGAAGATGCTGAGGGGAAGGTTAATTGTAAGTCTCAGGGAAAAGGTGCTTCAGATATCTTCACGTACAAGATTTCGTCGTCAATGTATCAGGTTGTCTTAAACTACCTTTTGCAACTTCCAAGGGAGACAATGGAGTTGAACTGAGGTGAGGGGGGTTCACAAGACCGCTGGGCTCTGGTTCAATGTCCGAGTTCGAGACGGTGGCGCGCCGAAAAAGTTCAAGTCCTTGAACGTTACGGCTTAGCCAGGAAGGTGACGGGGGCACAAACGATGTTCGTAATGAAGGAGCGATCAGCTCAGAATCGGAGAGGGAGGATTGGGAGGCAGTAAGCTCGACGGTATTGACACACTCGTACACCGTAGGATGTAAGGAGGTGTGCGCAAGATTGATGTCTCGATTACGAGAAGGGTCGGAGTCAGCGTTGGTGACGAGGTTGGATCTGTGCGTCGAAGTGTCGGCGATCGGTTGTGGTGTCCGGTGGTGGCGGCGACTTGAAGTCTTTGTAAAGACTTTCAGGCGCTCGAGGTACAGAGAAAAGGAACCAAAAAATCCGGCTCGACGATTTATCTCAGTAGAGCGGGTATAATCGCTGGGTTGGTGACAATTGGGTGGCGGCGGATGAACGGAAGAGTCGGGTTGGATGCGTATGCAACGTCGTTTGGTCCAAGACGATACGGGACCAGATGAGGTCAAAGGAGGATAGTTGGGTGTCGCAGGAAGTGTCGATGGATCGTTAACAGAAGAGGATCCACCCTTGTATCTGGGAGAGTCGTCGAGGCGGATGGGCAAGTCCTTGTATGTGATTACTTGGAACTCCGAGTCGTCGAGCGATGGTGAGACAGCGGTTGGCTTGGGCAACTTTCTGGACTTTCTGCGTCTGAAAGTCCAAAAGAAAGATGCAGCTAGATGACTGCTAGTCGAGTTGCCGGAGCCGTGAAGGCGTGGCGCGGATCTCGACGGCAGCCAAGTTTGTCGGGGAGACGTCGAGTGAGCGGGTCTCAATCAGGACTCGCAACGGGAAGTAAAGCAGCACAGAGCCCTTTAACAAACCTTCCAGCAAGCAGCGGACAAGGGTGTTGAGCAAAGCTGCCCGAGGAGACACAGGCGATAAAGCCTCGTGTTCGGTGGCTAGGACTGAGGATGCTCTTGCCTTGAGGCTACCGATCACGTTAGTCCAGATTTGGACATTGAGTATGTACCAATAAACTCCGATTTGCAACGTTGTGCGCAACACGGAGCCCACATGTCATTGAGGAATCATACATGGAAAAGGTAGTGTTTTACAAAATCAACAACAGACATCGACAAGCAGAGAGGAAGAAAAATGGGAGCCTGAGGGCGACAGGGCTTAGACTAGTCTGAGCCAAAGTCGATGAGGTTCCTCGGCTCGGTCCTGGCCATGGCTGACGTCGTCTGCTTCCTCTTCTCTAACAGCCAGCCAACGCAGTTGACGCCGGACGCGTGCAGATAACGACCAGTTCTTTTGCACAGGATGAGAGTGACCTGAAAACCCAACCCCATTACGAGAAGCCATGAGGCACCCAGGACAATCATGTCACCGAACCGACCATACGGTGTGCGAGTGGAGTCAAAGGGGTATGGGACACCAATAACCTTGGACCAGGAACCCGGGCCAACCTGGAATATTTCGTTATATCCACCACCAGCGACACCACTGACTCCTCCCTTGCCACCATCGCACCACAACACAAGGCTACCGATCTCATTTCCACGCTGTTTTGCTTCTTCCCACATGCGAAGTCCGATCGCAGGGTCCCAGGTGCGAGCAGGCGCCAAGATCAATGCAGGTCGCGAGTCCAAGTCTCCAAACGGAGAAGGGGTCGCAAAATCTAAGCAAATGGATGCCGTCAGGACAATCGGGCGAGTAGAGTTTCCCCATTCTGGTTTGGTAACTTTTTTGGGTGGGCTCAATTGAAGCGTATATGTGGACGGCGTGGAGTTTCCGGGAGTAAGGGGAAACGATTCGGCGACTGGCTGCATTAGGCAAGCTTATACTATGAAAGACGACAAAGCGCTCACTTGGTACAAGGTTTCGTTTATAATATACCAGATGGACATCGGAAGAGTTTGAAAGAATCGCAACTCCTGTTCGCTTCAGACCTGCAGCCACATCTAAAGGATCGGCCGTCTCTTCTTCAAAAGAGATGGCCCAGTGTGTGCCCACAGCGATAACGCGCCGGACAGCCTCGAAAGCGGCATCTCTCTCACTTGTGTTGCGGAACGTTACGGCACCCTCCGGCCACAATACAACTTTCGCTTCAGTCAATTTCTTGCTCTCGTCGATGTAATCATTCAAGGTAGGAGAGGTATGTTTATACCTGTAGAAGGGGGGCAGAGCACAACCAAGGCCGAGCGCAGAGATCGTGGTTGGGGGGCCGACGGGAAGTGGGAGCCCAGAAGACAAGAATGAGGGGATAGTCAGAGCCATTAAAACAACAGCAAGAATCAGGATTTCGGAAGACTCTGAAACCAGCCTGACAGCCTCTGGACGATCCGTGAGCGTCAAGGGCACATCCTGATCGAGCGGGCTTCCCATATACCAGTTTCCTATGATATAAGATATCACAACCGCCCATGCGGCGACAATCCAATCGATGCCGGAAGGACCAGTCAGGGGGATGATCCAGCTATACATCGGAAATCCCGATACGGGACTCCAGGAAGTTAGTCGACCCAAGGGCATGCGCGATAATGCAGTCCAAAGAGTCGCCCAAATCGCGGGGAAGAGGAGCGCCTGCGTCGCGCCACTGCGTGTCTTTATATGCACATCGATGAAAACGGTAAGGATGGCGATTGCGGAGGACAGTGCTGACATCGCAAGGAGGACAGCCAGTGAGATATTAGCTGTTGGGAGGGCATTCAAGGTGGGGATGATACGTCCAAGAGAGCTGCCAACGGAGACCGAGAGCCAAAGAAGAGCCGTGTGTCTCACAGCATGCTGGCGGTGGAAGAGAATTGGTGCATACAACAAAATCGTTGCCAATGTCAGCGTCAGTGGAATGAAGGATGGGACCGTCGTTAAACCAAAGACCGAGATGGCCGAAGACGTTGTGATGAAGGTGAGATTCGGATACCTTTGTATGAGGAATCGCAAGTTCATGGCTGTTGAAGAGATGCTGAGGCGCTGACGGCGTTATGTAAGTAGCAGGGCGCCTAATCGAAGCTCAGTTGCAACGGATTCATCCGAATGTCACCACCACGGTGGTCGCCGCGGTGCACTAGTTAGAGATGCTGGGCTCATGGAGGATACGGACAGAAATCCTAATCGGCGGCTGATCAATTTGATATCAGATAAGGAATCTGTATAAAAGCCACTATTACTACTCTTGATCCCAACTCAGCACGCAACAAACCACAATCATAATGGTCCGATGAGTCCCAGATATCTGTCGAGACAGTACTCATATTCAAACACAGCCTGCCACCACCACCAGTTGCACAACAACCAAGGAAACTTGCACCGATTGTACTTGTGGCAATCCGCCGAAGAAATAGATCTAGTGCAAGGATCTC
The DNA here is from genome assembly GCA_029204085.1 of Mycena sp. CBHHK59/15. Taxonomy (NCBI): domain Eukaryota; kingdom Fungi; phylum Basidiomycota; class Agaricomycetes; order Agaricales; family Mycenaceae; genus Mycena; species Mycena sp. CBHHK59/15. The sequence continues at coordinate 12,598 of JARGXW010001376.1, forward strand.
TCGTTGCGTAAGTGCACATCTGGGCCCACAGCCCGCGAATTGATTGTTTTTCGATGCAGAAAGGAATCGTTGCACAAGCTGAGAGCGCAAGAGGGAAGTGTAGAAGGACTAGGGAATTGTACCTGTTGTTACCATCGTGAACCACCGTTCTTTGTATGATTCGAGGTAACGAACCTTAAAGCCATTTAAGATTCCGCAAAAGGATCTACCGACTCGTCCATTTGTAAAGGACCCCCAAGTAATGTGTCTTCACCGTCCATCTGGGTTAGATCATCGGTTGCCTCCAGTCCCAGCCCGTCGGGTCCTAGCGAAGAGATGTCCAGCTCAAGGCCCCCATCCGTGTTCATCGCTCCTCCGACATCGACATCCTGTTCCATGTTCGCATCCATCGACTTCAAGGACGCATCCAGCACATCGTTGGTCTCCGAGTCGAGGATAAGATCTGACGAAGGTTGGAGCCCCATGGAAAGCTGGGGTTTCGGGGAGGACGGCTTCGATTGGGGCTCTTCTTCGGGAGGAACGGCTTCTGCTGCATCGGGAAGTGGAACGACAACACCAGTCTCATCTTGGTCGATTTCTTCATCACCGTCAACGACTTCTACGTCGTCAGGTAATGGAGCCAAAGGTTCATCAGCTTCGCCCTCGTCATCACTGAAATGCTGCCAAGCTTGAGCGTAGTCTGTCAATTAGGAAAAGTCGTACTCACTTGTGTCTTTGCCGTCTTGGTCCATTTCAGAATTTTGAAGGTGGACCCAGCGGGGGCATTTTCAGGAACAACCCACATCTTTTCCCAGGTCGGGACAGGTTGCATCAGCTGTCTCCGAGCAGCTTCTGTTGTCGCTGCGCTGACGCCTACTCGTCGTTTTGTGGACATGGAAGCTGAGCGGTGAGCGCTTAAGCGCTTAACGTTGACGTTGCAAAAAGCACTTGAAAACGAACGCGATCACGTGCCAGGTTGCTTGTACTAGCGTTACGCAAAAATCTTCAGCAACCGATTCCCGTTTTAGGAAGGGCGGGACCAAATAAGGCAATTCTCGGGCCCGAAAATTGGACCAAAATGTACTTTTTTGGCGTTACGGTTTGCGATTTAGGCAACTTTCAGGAGGTTCCGTTACGTTGCTACCATACAGATTGGTGAAACGGCCCTCGCGGCGTGACTGAAACGGCAGGGTTGAAACCCTGCTGCGTTATGCGTGACCGTTGAAACCACCTTCATTTTTCACAAGGATTTTTGATGATTTCCGAAGGTCCCAGCCAAAATTAAGCAGATGTAACGGAAAATTGGCTGAAATAGGTGCAAAGTCATGCGTGACGGAAGGGAAATTTTGAAACGAAACGGACCCGCGTTATGCGTTACGTTTCACCCATACAAAGACTTATGATTATCTTGGTTAGATGTCCGATCCATCAAAAGAACGGAAATGGTCTCAAAATGAGGCCAAAAATCGCTAATTCGAATTTATGACCGCAATTCGGCGCAATTTAGTCCCGATTTTAAGTTAGCTCAATCGAACCTACAGATGTTCCGAGTCCTAGGTCACGGAAATGGCCGAAATCCACAATTTTGGATCGCACATCTCAAGGGATATGCTCTCCTATATTGGTCTCAATTTCTTCAAGCCCTGCCCACCTATATCGTTCGCTTCGCCAAGGGCCCGAGCGATCAGTACTCAGCGCTCGGTATCGACCAACAGATACGCAGGCTCAGCGGGTCGATTTTTCCGGAAGCAGGGTATCAATATATCAATGATCGCCCCTCGGTGTCCCATCTTAGGGGCACTTTGAGGGATAATCGATAATCCATTCGCAGGACCAGGTCCTTGCAAGCGTTTGACGCAGTTTCGTGTTTTTCTGTGTAAATCAGGAGGTCTTCCCAGGCGAGCAGGGCTGGCGCCAGTCACCTCCGTCCTCCTTGCTATTTATGTTGGCGCGGTCCGTGCACATCGATCGATATCCGCGCGTCGTTGAATTACCATTCAAAAACGGGGCATATGAGACCAGGTACATGTACGACTGAGACCGGGTCGTCGAACTTCAACATTTAAAAGGGGAATCTACTCATCCGCCTTTCACTGTTTCCTAATCATGGACAACAAGTTCCACCATAGCACATCGAACTCTTTTGCCCGCCGCCCCCTTCACCTTCCACTTTTCTCTCGAAGGCGCTTCGTTGTGGCTATTCGAGTGCTCCTTGCTTGTCTGTCATGTCTAGCCATCTATGCACTCTTTGTCTCACATCTTCCCTACCGAATTTGTGCCGAAACTTGCGGCCCCAGTTCCCCCAGACATTGTGGGCAGTTCCCTGGGGATCCAGCAGATCCGCTGGCAGTGTTGAAGGGTCCGCCTACACAGTCGTTCCAAGGTGCGAAGCTTTTGACACTCCCGTAGCTCCTCTCACTTTTCGTTCCGTTGCAGATAACTTACGGCCCGAAGTCAAATATATCAGTTCCTGGGGGTCTGGAGGCTGGAGTGAGCATTATTCTTCTATAATTTGCTGATTCAATAATCCAACTACATAGCGAACGACGTGATCGGAAATGTGTGTACACACCATCTGGCTCGCTGTGGACGCTAAATCTCTGGTCCAGATAAATCTCATCTATCTTGCTTTAATTACTGACCGGGTGCCCATCATCCCCGCGTTCATGCCGACTCATATTGGTCGCCATCGCGACCCCATTCCTTTCGGAGAAGTTTTCGACGTTCCGCATCTCTGGCGTGCGTTAGGCAAGCCAGTCTTGGAGTGGCGCGAAGTGAAGGTTAGATTGTTCCATTCATCTACACCCTTGATGTGTTCACCGCGAGTACTCTTGTAGGATCCAAACAGCACTGTTCTTGATGACCTGGGCTGTTGGAATATCTGGGAGTCTGTCCAGTTTTACGAGAAATTTCCGCGACACAGCTTTAATCCTGGCCATGTGAATTTAGGTACATCATTTTCTACGAGCTTGCAGGATTGCCTCCAGAACGACTCTAGATATATCTTATACCAAAACTCCGTCTTGGATCAAGATGTTTCCTGGGTATGAACATGACCGGCACAGTACATTTTGGTCTCTGGCTGCTTTGTCATTTCCCTCGGCTCGTAACGCCAACCTAGTCCCGGCCCTACCTTCACCTCTGCATAACGTATCTCTGGAGCCGGACGACCACTTACTTTGCTACGACTTTCTCTATTATGTCGCTGCCATCAGGTGTGTGTCAACGTAGAAAAGGTCGTTCCCTTCCTTACCCGAGGCAATAGTCATTCGAATTTTCCCGAGACTATAGGTTTGTGGTTTCACTGCTACAGTTAGTTGACTCAGTTATTTCCTGTAGCCCTGCTTGGCGATACGTTGGACAACATATGCGATGGTTGCCTGCATTAGAGCAGGTGGCGCTTCAATATACCCGAAGGGCATTTGGTTTGGATGGAGATGTGCCAATACCGCCTGTATGTTCATCCTATATCGGTACATCCTACCGAACTGAACGAAATACCCTATAGTTTATTTCCGTTCATGTAAGGCGTAATGATTTCAAGAGTCAGTGCAGACTCGGAGTCGCTCTCGAAGACTGTTTCGCTTCGCTCCCTGTCATTGCCCGGCGAGTGCGCGAGGTTCAGGCGGAGATCCAGGAGCGCAAAGGGATTGTCGTCAGTCATGTTATCGTGACAAGCGATGAGAAAAACGGTACCTGGTGGGGCAAGTCGAAGAGCAGGGCTGGTTTGCTCCCAATCACTCTCAGACGGTTGAAACATACGGACACTGGTCCCTCATTTCTCTATTGTCATATGCGAGCCCTCACTGATATCCACCCAGGTACCCCATCCTCATTGACGCGGTTATACAATCGCAAGGGGTCGGTTTTGTGGGCACGGACATGAGTACCGTCTCGGCACTTGCATGGAACAGGGTCAAATCTTGGCAAGATGGCCCAGTAAGGATGGTAAAATGGGGCGCACCGAACGCCGACGATCATTGAGATATTCTGCGAACTAACATCGTAATTACTAAGTAATATGTTCCATATTCCACTCAGTGTAATGGCGTTGATGGCACATTAAAAGGGAGACGAGTTCCATCCTCGCATGGGGAGTTATCTCTACATGACATGGCTAAGGCAGCTACTATCCTACTTGTTCTGCCCACCTCCGTACATCTTCCTCCTGCAAAGCGCTATTGATAGAACGCAGACAAGAAGATACACCACATACCATGGACGAATCCTGGATCGCTTCCATGGTGGCATTGGCAGCACTAGCTGCTTCTTGCCTTGCGCCAAAATTGGATACAATTTGCGCTGACGTGCGCAGTTCGTTGAGTTTGGCTTCCATAGCGTCACATTTTCTACACCAAATGATTACACGACACGTTAATGCAGCACAATAATGTTGGCATACGCATGAAGGGTTTTGGTTTCTTCTCGTCTAAGGTCCAATTGCCGTCGCATCATGAGTTCCAAGTTACCTCGGGCCTGGTAGCCAAATTTAGGCGAGGTTCAGGCAAAAGGAACCGACAACAGATACCTGGACTGGCCGGAGGTCATTCGCGGCGGCCATGAGGTTCTGCCCAAGAACAGTTATCCATTCGACGTGGCTCTGCCACTCCGGAGCTATCGTCGCGGACATGGTAGGAGGCGGAGCCAGCACCGAAGACGTCAGGGACGAGTACGTAACCAAAAGCGATCGCAGAATAGACAAGAGTGCAGGGCGTCGGTCTGGGAAAGCTCAGAAATTTCTGACCGAGGTGCTAGACATGTATAGGATACCCACCTACGGAAGGGTCCTCGGGGTAGAGTTGATTTCCGCCTAGCTCGGCCAATGACGGGATCTTGTCCTTGACCTGCGGAAGTCGTTTGAACAGAGGATCGCGGGACGAGACACCGACATACAAACCACCTGTCACCAAAGACATCGTAGTAGGCTTCAGGTTCTTCTAGGATCCAGTCGATGTGAGGTTTCTCGAGCTGTGTGAGAGGCCATTCAGGGACGTCAGTCTGGTCGCTCAGAACCTGGTGCTGGATGGGATTGGGGTGGTTGGGGAGGCGCTGGTTGTAGAGGGCCAGGAGGGCGAGGTTGTGGGAGGAGTATTTTGTGTAGTGGGACGGGGGAGAAGGGAAGGGGTTCCTCAGTTCGCCCTCGTCGTCGTCCATCGCGATCGGCCAGGGGCTGGAGATAACTCCGCTTCCGGTAAATCCATATAAACGCTCATCTATAGGACATTTCTCCAGATCACCACCATGCACGAATTCCGTGCACCCCCAGGCTCGGCCCCCGTTCCTCACATCCCCGACGATTTGACTCTCTCCCAATTTTTCCTCGACTTTAACCACCCTTCCCGCCCCCCTAGACCTCAAGGTGTCCCCTGGTTGATTGAGGACCATAGTGGCCGCGGTATTACTGGTGACGAGGTACCGTTGCGCGCCACCAAGGCCCCAATTGCTAAATCAATTTAAATACTTCTAGCTTCGGTCGCGCACAACCAATCTCGCAAACGCTCTACGTCTCAAATGGAATATCGGTGGGTCATAGTCCCTCTGCGGCAACGCTGCTGCTAATCAAGATCCGGTCCGCAGTGGAGGACGACGCGGGTATGTCCTATTATATCGGTCACGCGTGTACCGTCTGGATTGAGTGGTTGCAAAGTTTGCATATTTAGCCCCAACCATGTCGATTATCCCGTTTGCATCTGGGCGATACACAAACTCGGCGCGATCGTGACGTACTGGTGTTTTTTCGTATTGAGGCGTGTTCTGACACCTTAATTTGCTGCTAGTCCCGCGAACCCCGGGTACACAGCAGATGAGCTTGTGTATCAAATTCAGACGACAAAAGCAAAGCTACTCCTCGTTTATGCGGACTTCTTGCCCACTGCTCTCTCCGCCGCAACACAGGCTGGGCTGTCAGCGGACCGTATAGTTATAATCGAGCCATCATCGGCTTCGCCTTTCAACGGTAAACAGGAAACCCTTGTCAAACTGGTGTCATTTGGATCCCGCAAACCGCAAAGCTTTGTTGAGAGGAAACTTGGGCCAGGCGAAGCCAAAACCAAGGTAGCCTTTTACTCCTTTTCGAGCGGAACCACGGGTATGCAGTCTTTTCCGTGGATTATCTCAGACACTTATCTGAAAATGACAGGAAAGCCAAAAGTCAATACATGCCATCTTTGTTACTGTACACCGTCATCAATTAACCGATTTGCAGGCCGTTGTAATACCCCATTATTCCTTCGCGGCCAACGTCCTACAGACAGCGGCTCATTATGGCATCGCTGACCCGTCGTTAAAGAAGAAGCATATGAATCCAGGGGATGTCGCGGTCGCAGGTGTGTTTCTCGCCCTCTTTCCAGAATTCCAATAAGTGTGCCTCCAGTCTTGCCTTTTTTTCGTAAGTGGCAGTTCAGTAAAGCCAAATTTCATCGATGTTCATCCTCGACGGAAAGATATATACGGTCTAGTCGTTGTTGTAAGCTCACGGTCTTCCGGGATCCAATTACAGGCGATTGACATGCGTTTTACAGCTGCATTACATGTTATTTTCTGGGGTATGTTTTTTACACTTTTGCTGCATATACTTCTCAAACTACAGCAGCTCTCGCTTGTGGTGATCCCCAAATTCAACTTCACGGAGTTCCTGAACAGTCTCGTCAGGCACAAGATCACACATCTCTTGTACGTGCCTAGATATCATTCATATACAATAGAAAAACCAAACTTTATCAGCCTGGTTCCTCCCCAGATTGTTTTACTTTGCAAGGTAGCCGTTTCGCCAACCCATCACGTTCGTGTGAATTCAAAATCGCCTAGCATCCGATCGTTAAAAACTATGATCTGAGCCGAGTGAAATTCTGCATCTCTGGCGCTGCCCCCATGTCGGCAGAGCTGATGAAGAGCGTCTCAAAGATCTTGCCGAACGCTGCCATTGGGCAGGGGTACGGTAGATTTTATAGTCCCCTAGAATGAGCCTTCCTTCCTGACCTGCGTTGGGCAGGCATGACTGAGACCTGCACAACCGTCAGTCTAATGGGCGGAAAGCAGAAAATGGGTACCCCGGGCAGTGCTGGGCTCCTTATTCCCGGAGTCGTAACTCGCGTCATTCGCCCTGATGGGTCCCTTTGTAAGGAGGGCGAACAAGGCGAACTGGTCGTCACCGGACCATCAATGGCTTTGGGTTACCTCAACAATGAGCAAGCGTAAGCCTTATTTTTATTTCACGTAAACCGTCTCATGTCTGCTACAGAACGAAAGAAAGTTTCGTGGATGGTTGGGTGAAAACAGGCGATGAAGTAATTATCAGAAAATCCGAAGTCTTTGTGGTGGATCGTCTCAAAGTAAGTCAACACGATCGTCTCTATTTCAGTATGACCTCATCTGTGCACGTAGGAGATCATCAAGGTGCCTAACAAACAAGCGGATATAGTACAATATGACTGACGTCCCGCTGCGCAAAAGGTGAAGGGCTTCCAGGTAGCTCCTGCCGAACTCGAGGGACATCTACTGTAAGCCAGGATTCTCTCTAGATCCGATCGGTCCCGTTTACATCGATAGGTTGCATCCGGCCGTCGAGGATGCCTGTGTTGTCGGTGTCCCCGACGAGTACAGCGGAGAGATTCCTCTTGCATACATCGTCGTCAATGCTGCGACACTGAAGCGTATCACCGCCAACCCCAGTGAAGCGGAGAAGGTCAAAGCCGCACTCATCAAGGTCTGTCAATCCATCGATATGTAAATTTTCACATCTTCAACGCACCTCAGCATGTCGCAGACGCGAAGATCGCATACAAGAGGCTCACTGGCGGGGTGGAGTTTATTGACGCCATTCCAAAGAATCCGTCAGGGAAAATCGTTAGTTCCCCAAATCTCACTGTGGAGTGGAGTTGTAACTGACTCCCGCGAAGCTGAGACGTGTTCTCCGAGACAAAGCGAAACAATCTCATGCCACTCTTCGTGCAAAGATGTGAGGAGTGTAGGAACACGGGTGTGCATATTGTATTTTTATTTTTAAGTATGAATCGGCTGTTTGGCGATATTTACAAGGTAGTCAGTGATCAGAAAATCGCGTCCGTGTCACAGCTTCGGCTTTCTCTACTTTCTGTCCACCATGGGGCGTCGGATCGCGAGCCAGGTGCACCACCAGGTTTCGCGCTTGATGCAGGGGAATTTCCTCAGCGAGCCGAAGTGGTACCAACCTGTTCTCAATTTTCCTCCACTTCCTCTACCCCCCAAAGCGCCTCCGGATCGAACATCCTATGACCAAAAAACCTTCGAACAAGGAAAACAGTCAAAGTTGCGACGACCAAAAACCCGGCCATTACCCATCCATTATATCGAGGATGATATTCGTCGACAATTCTTTGCAGATCACCCGTTCGAAGCCTTCCGCCCACAACGTTAGTCGAAAAGGGTGACATTCAAATGCACGAGGTGAATGGGGCGAGATGGACAAGGCTTCGACAACGAGGGCGGAATCCGACTCCTGAAGAGTAGGCAGCATTGCTCAACGCGCATTTTCTGAACTAATTCCCACCCAGTGCAATCCAGTTTGCATTAAACCTGCACCAGCATCACCACGTTCCTTTATCACAGGCATATGCCAGAGCCATTGCCCAGTTCCGTTCTCTTCGGTCGGAACACCACATTGCGACGACATTCGCGGTTATGGAGGCTGAGTTTCTCGGCGGGGTTTTCGTTCGCGGTGAAATCGAGCACGCCTTTGAGAAAGAGAAGCGGGCTCTGGCTACTTGGGAGAAATTAACCGAATTAGACGAAGGGGAGCTCATTGCAAGAAAACGTTGGAAAGTGATTGCGGAGAAGCATGAAGGGATGCTGGGTTGGTCCAAGGGACAAGAGTATGTCAGGCTGTGGAAGGCAGGTATTAAGCCCGATTATTCTCCAGCCTTGACGAAACCAGTTGATGAGATCGACTCTGTGGAGGAACCCTCTACTAGTCTGAATCGCACAGCGGACGGGGTTGATTGGGCGGATTTGAAGAATTCAAAAAGATAATGTTCATTTCCTTGTGCGGGTCTCGCTCGACAACGACGACAAGGGGAGAATCGTAATGCATTGCAAAGGTATTCTATACTTTTACCCGCGACTGTGCGGCTTGAGCGGCATTCATACCCATCCAAGTCTTCTCGACCACTCCCAAAAGTTTCTGCATGTCCGAACTCCAGTCATTCATCAATCCTCTGGACTGCGCTGGCTCCGGAAATTGACGATGCCCGCAGGTCGGTCAATGCGTGCCCATATTGTCCCAGCAACGACCAGACGAGCGATGGTCTCCTCTGTCTGTTTTTGGTTCAAGTCGAGCAGGGATGTTACCCGCGGCAGGGTGATCCGCGTGTAGTACTGCGCTACCACCCGCACATTCTACAAATGTAGATTAGAAATAGACACGTCGCATGTATGCCTTGACCTACGTGTTCAATAACGCGGGTGTGCAGGTCTTCCCATCGCTTTTCTGTGCTGAAAACAGGAGTTTTGCGCAGAAATTCGCCATAGATTGTTTCGATCCCAGGCCACCTCATGAGCTCCCTCGTCGTGAAGCATTTTACCAAATTGCTGAATAAAATGATTAGGGATTTTCTAGGGAAGGATAGCCACGTAACGCACTAATGTAGCTCCAGCTTTATCAGGGCAGGGTCCGCGAAAAGATGGTGGAGCATGTCAGATTGTTCGTTACTGTGTGAGGCAAGAACGATGTAATAGACAATGTGTTCGAGGGCCTGTGCCTGGCGCTTCAGTTGTTTTCAGACAACATTCAGTGAATGTCGCACCACTTTGCCCTTGTCGCTTTCATCCTCTTTGATAGACGGCGTTTCCCCAAACTTTGTAATAGTATTTTGCAACATCCAAGTATGCGGTCGAGTGGAGAGCATGTTGTATCATCAAGTCATAGTACTTGAGTTTGAGATCCTGGAAGAAACAACATAAGAGAGCGCGCATTCATACCGTCAAAATTATTGCCCACCTCGTTGTCCTTCTCCTTGAGAAATTCTTCGTTGATTTTCCGGCCTCCAACTCTGACCTTCACCCACTCAGTCTCTCCTCCACCCAATACTTCTTTGCCGTTCTTGTCCAATTCGGCATCTTTCAACCGTGCAACTGCAATAAGTAGCCGCATCTGCTCAAGAATGAACTCGGTCTTCTCTCTTCGGTCCATTGACGAATACGTTTCGACTTGCAAATCTGACAGCAGTTTCGCATGCAGTTTGCATAGATTCTTTGTAAGATGCTGAATTTGCTGGTCCGTCGACGAGACCCTCGTGATAATGGGATAGTAGAAGTGTGACGCGGGCGCGAGGCGTTCCAAGAATATCTGGGAGGAATAGGATATGGTAAGAAGAGGTAATTAGGTCGAATATTATACGCACCTTTCCCTCTGTAACGGTACGCAGAGTTTGCACAAGCTCCAGCCATTTCTCAACTCCCGCTGCTTTTTTGACATCGTCCAGCCACCCCATCACAAGTTCCACGATAGCTGAATCGCAGCCTTCAATTGGCCATGCTTCTTGCTTAATATTGAAACGTTGGTATTCAATAAATCGTAATCCCGGGCCTCGTAGCAATGCTGGACGACCGCTTTCACCAGTCGCGTTGTTGAGCCAGATCGGATGCCTAGTAGTCGTATATTAGATATAGTCCAGAAGAAAATAGGGCCACCCAAACATTTCTCGTTTGCTTCTCGAGAACCAAGAGCTTGTCAAGGGCTAGCTGTAACTGCCAGACTACGAGACAGTTAGCAAGACATAACGAAAACAAATAATCACCTTTGCTAGAGACGCGGCTTCTGGAAGTATGGCGTCGACTTCGGGTGTATAATCCCTCTCTGCTTCTTGTTGTCAGACATGATGTAGTCCACACAGGCGAATGTAAGTGACGCGTCGCGCGATTGGCGTTGTTGTGCTCTATTGTGAACCGTGGCCTTGGGCCCCAAGTCGCAACTGAAACTTCAGGCTCCAGTGTTTTCTCTTCTCGCACAGGAACCCGTTCCTCAGGTTCGCTCATAATTTCAGCCTTTTCAGAAATGCAAACAATT
>JARGXW010001377.1:0-23606 GCA_029204085.1 Mycena sp. CBHHK59/15
CTATTAAACTATCAATAATGGTCATATACATCGATTGAGACATTTATTGGCACTGTTCTGGCACAATGAAGCCTGTGTTCATGGTGAAATCATTATTTTGGTGTCCTTGGCTGTAAACAACAAGATGCTGTTTCAGAGAGTGGAAGAAGGCCTATATTAACCCAAACAACCAATTACAACTTATATATGACTTCTGCTACCTCAAAATGTGTCCAGAGCAGTCAATGGATGGTAAACTTGAAGGACATGACTTTCTCTGCATTTTCATGGCTGATTTATTCCAATACAGCCGACACAAAAATAATGTTAACAGAACCAGGGGTCCTTCAGAAGTGTTTTGGGTGCCTCAGATTTGTTCCAACTGGCTTTGTGGCGGCCATAAAATGATTTACCAAGAAATCGAGGGTTCAGCAGAGGAACCAAACATCTGCAAACAGACATTTGGTCAGGCCGGTTGCCAGTCCCCATATGAGGTCTGATATGCTTCCTGGCCATTCTTTGTGCTGAGAATGTCCTGTTTTTTTCAGGACCTCAATTTGACTCCCCACACCGTGATGCGTAATCCCAGTGTACAATCCCTTGGCTTAGCACTGAGGAGTGAGGAAAAAAATATTTATGTTTGATATGATTCCTGGTCGTTCTATTATGCTGAGAATTATGGTGGTGTCCCTGGGGGTCCGTTTTGAATCCCTGTGGAGGAGTGCCTAATCCTGATCTACACACCTTGGCTTGAGTGGCCAAGGGGACACAAAATATATTATACATCTATGCTGGCCAGATTTTTATGCTGAGAATTATCAATTTTTTTTTCAGGACACAACTCAACTTGTTGCGCCGCAAGTACCTAATTCTGTGGTAAGCCCCAGGTGGTTACAGAGCCTTGTTATGACACATGACACAGACAGGTATGTGGCTGATCTCAGAGTGGATACAGATCAACACAGACAAGGCTGCCTATAGAGCTAACCTTCCACAGACACTGAGCATTGCTGGCTCCTACCAGCCTAACCAAGTCATTTCAACTCTTACTTATACTCATCCTAGATGACTACCCCAAGACCATGCCCTTCTGTGATGCCCTCCCGGATGCCGAAATGATGCCAGTTAATCTGAAGGTCAGGTCTGTTGGCCAATGTCTTGGACTGACTGGCTGAAACATTGTTCATTAGATTTCAACTCATCGTCCAAGTGGTATCACTCAGGTGAGTTAACTCTAATGAATGCATCTCAACGCCGACTGACCTTCTATTATGGGTATGTACTTGAGCCTGAACTATACAACTATGCCGGGACTATGTGATTTATGGGCCCGCAGTTCAAATGTGGAAGCTATGCTCGTGCAAATCGAGGTCACTTGTATATTGACTTTTTGTATTGTGTATTGAATGACTGACCTGTCTCTCACTCAGGAGGTTTCAACCTGGATGTTTGGTTCAGCCATACCTCAAGTCAATGTACTTCATCTCTTCAACTCGACATCCTCAGTCTTCAAATTGTAATATGTATCTCATGTGCATCTGATATCCACTCGCATTTAACTCCAACACTGACGTTGATACTGGCATCTCAGACTTGGACTAGCTCTGCCAGTGTGTTTGCTTTGACCTTTGGTACCGTGTTTGGCTCGACTGACTTGTACTTTAGCTTGTAACTCAAGTCTTCTTCAACGTTCTGAAGTCAGTCAAGCTATCTATCAGTTCGAAGTCAGTATGTCGAATAATCATGTTCACTCACCTCTGACGCATTGTATTTAGACATACTTTGGGGAAATCTGGAAGACTGCTGGAGCTATGCCCGTGCATCTCGAAACTATGCCTGTGCAACTCAATTTGTGTTCAATTCATATTGTTGACTCCTTAGATAGATGTTCAACTTTCAAGATACTCAAGTTAGTCTTCAATGTACTTCAAGTCGGACTTCAAGATACTTGAAGTCTCAAGTTGACCTTCAAGTTGCTTCAACTCGAGCTTCAACATACTTGAAGCAACGTGCCAGTACCCCAGGTGTATGTACTATATCCATTTATAATCAACTAATGATGGACCTATCGGTGATTAGGTTCCAAGGTATCATCGTCAATTGGATTCCAAGGTATGAGTAGCCATTGTACCTCTCGCTGCTGACCGACCTTTGGTATTGTCAAGTCTTTGCCACATGATCCCCCACCCGCATCGTGGTCAGCCTCGCTGCCCAAGTTGCACATGTCCTGCAGACGCGAATTCGTGCCTGGCACGACATATGCAGCTGGAAAGCAAGCACCACCACGTGTAGTCGGAAGCGGCTGGCACGGGTGGGTGGGGTGCACAGGGGAGGGATACCCGATTGACTTGGCAAATTGACTTGTGTACCAAGCGGAGTTTGAATTTGGCTGGGTTGACTTGTGTGACTTGTGCGGGCGTTGACTTGTGCATGGGCTCGCTTACACTCATATTCTACACTGTAGCAAAATTGTTTCAATCAATTCCAGAACCTATCCCCTCTCTGCTGCCACACCAATATGGCTCTCAACACTGTCCTCAGCAGTCACCGGCCATAATTGATGGCATCATGGTTGTTGGTGTCGCCGCGGTTCATGCCCATTGTTGTCGCACGAGTCCGACCTCGACAGTATTCTGTATGACCGCAGCTATATTCGATTCCAACAAATTTAACCAACTTGAGAAAAACTGCCCAGGTTCAATTACATGTATTGCAAAGCCAATCAATGCAACGCTGCGAGATCATTTAAACCTGTTGACCTTTCCTTGGAAAAGTATATAATCAGAAATGACCACCACATTTGAGGAAACTCAGGTTCACCATTATTATCATTTGTATTCAGGACAGGTTGACTTGTGCATGACTACATAGCACACAAGGACTCAACTGTTCTGATTAACATTGTGATTCGTGCAGGGCAAATTAACTTGTGTGGGGCAAATTGACTTGTGCGGCCCAAACTTACTTGAATACACCGTCGCAAGACATTCCGTTGTACTGCTCAAGTTAAAGTTGAACATGCATGCGGGTGGCCCTATGCCTCTCAGCAAACTGACCTGCGCGCAGAATTCAGGTTTGAACATGGACAATTTGGATGGATATGGGGTCGAATAGTGACATGGAGCTCAACCGAAAACTCTAAAACCTCTACAAAGAGTTCTCCGGACCCAAATCTCTGAGCGAAAGGGCAACTACCTTCAAAATTCAGATGCAACAGTTGAGCTGGATGTGGGATAAAGTATGTGTTTAGGCGGTGTCATAGACTCCTTGGGACTCCTAGGATTTGGCACTCTGCCGAAGCCGGGATTGAACAAACTGCTAATGGTTGAGCGTGGTTGCAATGAGTCGAAAACTTCGAATGTGACCCATCAACAGCTGGAAATGCTGGCATGACCTGCTAAGAAGGCAGTCAACAGTATATTTACGGACTAAAAGACACTTAATTTGACCTCAGGACGTCTTGAATGCATCCAAGTCAACATCGACCATTCATGCGGGTGGTCACATGCACCCGACAAATTAACTTGCACACCCAATCGACTTGAGTCGAATTGTCTTAATCTAGTGATAAATTCGGGCCCAGTTCATTACTGGATGAAATATGGAGTGTTTTGGATGGGATAGCTACCGAAACTGGGAACATATGGATAGCAAATGCCTGAAATCTGAACCCACTCGTTCATTGATCCAATTGGCAGCATTTGGGCCAGCATACTTAGTCTGAAACCAACTGGACAGCACTTTTGGACTCCTGGACGCAATAGAATCATCCGGGATGACACAAGTCAGCGATCGGACCAGCCGTTTTGTGATGGACATCACCAGAGTTGGAGGGAGGTTGAAAATATTGGCCATAGTTCACGGAAAATGCAAGAAAGACCTGGTACTTTGGTTGAGGCAATTATGAGATCATATGAAAGGGGAATACAAGCCCAGAATGATGGTAGAATGTCGTGAATGTGCCCAAGTCAACGTCGGCCAAATTGACTTGTGCAAGTCACAAATGTGACTTGCATATCAGCGTGTTGACTTGTGCAGGCGACAAATTGACTTGTGCACCCAAATCCCCGCACCAGTCAATACAAGTCAATCCACGCTGGCACAAGTCAATTTGGCAAGTCAAAACGTGAATCCTCATGCACAGGGGCAGCAAGTGCATGAAGAAGCCGTGTTGAGTGCCACAGCGCCGCCGCCGCGATGGCGTACGGCTCGACATCATTCACCTCGCCGCCGCCCAGCGGGACCGTGACACCCAGGCACAACCAGAGTCTCTGGCTGCCCAGTGCAGACGCTGAGCGTGCTGAGTGGACAAAGTTGCCGTATCCACGGCTGCAGACCGTGGTGCTTCCGCATGCGACGCTGCGCGGTTCCTCGCCATCACGTGAAATACAATGAGCTAAACTTAAAGTCCAAGTGCTTCCATCCCTTTTGTAACTTCAAGTTGCGGCACTAAATTTAAGTTCTACTCCTCCCCCCCCCCACCTGTATGCTGCGGGCGCGCATGCTCTTCTGCTGCCCCGGGCCCGCCGTCCCCAAAACTTAAGTTCCGCCACACTTCAAGTTCCGCCGCACTTGACTTCCAGTTCCCCCTGCAATTAAATTCCGACTCGAACTCGAGCTCCACCACCAAACTCAAGTTCCCTCAAGCGTAACTCAAGTTTTCCCCGCGTCATTCAAGTTCTATAACCACGTTACATTTGAGATCGATAGCGTAGTTAAAAATCCTTGTACCCCCTATGTACGCCCTAATCGGAGGTTAGCAATTAATAATTGATAGTACTGACTTAAACACGCACCATCTTATCCATCCATTTGAAGACGACGCCGCGCCACGCGTCAATCTTCGTCACTAGGTCGTCGAACGTCGTTGCTGATACCCAGTCATGGTGTGCGCCTGAATCCGGGCTCCTGAAAATCACGTCCGCGTTGTGCTGCAGCCGCTGGTACATCGTTGCTTGCATCTGAGCAAACGTCGAGGAACCATTTGGCATACCGCTCACGCCCTCCTCGCGAGCGGCCCGACCCGCCCACACCACGCTGTCGCGTCGGAACCTTTCGATGACGCGGAAGAGCTCCGCATGTTTGCGTTCGTACTGCTCCAACCAGCGGTACATTTCCGCCTCGGCGCGAAACCACTGCACGCGATCACCTGCGACGTGTTAGTCAGCAGCCCAATATAGAATCCCAATATAGTAATACTCACTTTCCTTTTTGTACTCCGTTAATTTATCCTCCCCCAGAGTTTGTCCCCTCCTGGTCGCGTTATCCCGCCATATCCACCCCTCTGTCCGCTTCGGTTTCCTGCCCGCCTTCCCGCCCTCGCCCGCCTTCCCCTGCTTGACTGGCTTGGACGGCGGCATCTCCAAGTCGCTGTCCTCCGCATCAGACACCGGCGGGCATTCCACGACTACATCGTCTGGAGCGATGTCCCGAAGACGTTTTCGCGCACGGGGGGAGTTCGTGTAGCCTGCAAATATGTCAGCACGGCTCAGGTCAGGTCACGAAGCACGCTCGCCTGATCGTTTCAGCATCTGTGTGCCCGCCAACAGCTGCGGCTCGTCTTCGTCTTCACAGCGTCTCTTGACCGGCGACGCCGTCAAAGCCACCCCCGGCTGCGATATCGTCACCCCACTCTGTAGATACCACGCTGTCCCGTCGAATAGCCGTGAGTCCCCCTTCGCGCGATGCAGATGGGTCTCTTTCCTCCGCGTGTCCCGGCGGCTCAGTGGCGGATATGGGTCCACAGCGTCGTGCTTCATGTAGCCCAGATGAATCAGCGCCGCGCGCGCCTTGTTGTACATCTCAATCTCATAGTCTTTCATCAGCTGCGCCTTTTGAAGGTTCCGCTGCGTTCGCGTGATCCCCGCCTGCCCCCGGTAATCGAGTTCCCGGGCTTTCTTGATGGCAGACAGCGCCAGCGATGCTGCCTGGACCGCGATGATCTGGCTGTCGGCCTCGGCGCACCGCAAGCGGATCTCCGTCTCCCGCAGCTCCGCATCGTGGTCAGTGGCATCAGCTGCTGTCCGCTGTCCATGCTTCATGCGATGCGAAGGGAGCTGGATCGTCGTGAGTTCCGGCTCGTCGACGTCGAGTGCACTGAGCGTCAGACGCGGGTATATCGCGCGCTGGCGGTCCCTGAATCTTTTGAGATCCAGGTTCAGTGAGTCGCGCAGCTTGCAGATGGTCTCCCAGGTGTCCTGCAAGGGGTGGTCCCGGTGGCTATTCAAAAGCGCGACCATGAGCCCTCTACAGTTGCGCCGTATCAGTAAATGTACCCTGCACAGGCTAAAATGGACACTCACTGCTGACGCTGGAGCTCCATTCCGTCGTGGATCCACTGTGCCACCGATGTTGCTCCCTCGGCGCCGGCGGTGGCTTCACGCGTTGATTTCGCTCGTTCTTCAGCCGCCAAGGACGCCAGTACATTCTCGATGGTAAGGACTAGAGACCTTGAGCTTGATTCCATGTCATAATCTATGACGACGTACCCTTCGTTGACGCATGCTGATAGACACTGTGTATTTGACCACCCGGCGACTTTGTTGCCAGTCGTGAAAGTCGCGACCAAGCTGCGACCTCGGTGGCATGTTGTCTGCTGAGATCCTCCACAACGGCCATGTGGAGCTCGAACAGGCGAAGTGCGTCAACACGCTCAGCTGCAAGAAGGGCCGCTGAGAAGTTGGTTAGATATGTGGTGGCAGCGGCAACGGGAGTCTTACCTTGACCGAGAAGCTTCCGCAAATTCCACGCGTCTATTACAAAATTCATGATGTCGTGCCGCGCAGGCCCGGTCATTTGACGCGTGGACGACGCCAGGCCATTCAAAAACGCCCAGATCATTTCCGCCGTCTCCCCGTGGAAATGCGCCCGGCACGCGAAATACACAGCCTGCCAGAGAGCCTGGCAGCTAACTCCGTGCCCGTTGATGTGGTCGGCGGGAATCTGGCCTTCGATTGTAGCTAGCAGCTCGTGGAGCCAGGTTTCCTTCGGGAAGAGCGTGATGGCTCGTTTCACCTGGTGCACTACAAACGAGCAGTAGCTATCGTAGCTAGCAACGGTAGGCGTCTTTGATGCTGGTGGGTGCGGCGGCGAGTTGGTGTGCCTCAGATGCTCTCGTTGCGCAAAAGTGCCAAGCGCAAAACTATTCGGATACATGAGCGCGTCATCTCAGCGACCGAAAAGAAAACTCACGCTTCACCATTAGGCATGTCGACAAATGCCCCTGCGACAGCATGATCGCAAGCGCTCGCAACGACACCGCTAATCGCAGTGTTTCCATACTTGATTTGTCCCTGGTGCCGAATGGATCCGATGTGCACCCTGCATGGAACTTCCTGCGGGCGTCCTCAGCGGCGCGGCCAGTAACACGGACACAAAACATACCTTATCTTCGTCGGGGATGACGTACGACTTCGCAATCGTGTCGAACTCCGATTGTAGGGGAAAGTACATCTTGCCGTCCGTGAGGGCCGTGTCACTGCCGTCGTCGCGTTTGAAGAACAAATTGGCTTTGAAGTTCCCGTCCAGCGTGAAATGCTGTGAAACCAGGTGTCTGCTGATCATCAGCGTTGTCTCGTTGGTCGTGTTCGCCGCTCACCGAAGGTATTTTGGTACGTTAACAATGAGGGGCATGTTGACGCCCCTCTCTGGACATGCTGCGCATTGCAGACCCAAATAGCCGATCGGGCGATTGGGGTACGGGCGGCCGACTTCCCGGGAAGGGCGACATCAGGTGCGTGTGCATGCCCGCGCTTCATGACGATATCCAGGTGCTGGTGGAATCGTGTTATTGCCATGAAGTTGATGTAAATGTCCTATAACAAGTATCAGTCTTGCGCATCGTTCAAACTATTGATAAACGTACCGGTACTGAGCCCATGAAGAAGGGATCGGCCATGCGCCGCAGCACATGCACAAAGTTGTATGCAGAGCCTTTCCCTTGGCTGCGGAACTGGCGGTAGTATTCGAGCATCCCGAGTGTATAGCCCGTCTTTGGCTCCTTGACACTGCCGGGAAAAATGCCGGCGCGCAGGAGTTGTTGGAACTCAGGGGCGCCGCGCCGCCCATCAGCAGTTGGGCATCGACAGAAGGCGAGCGCGGTGGCATGGATGCCATTTGAGTCCACTAATGTGAACGTGCGCGCCAGTTCCGCCTCGGGGCACCGTTGACCGTAGTGGCCAAGTCCAATCACCGCATTCTTCTTGACGCGACAAAAGTCGCTCTTCTCAAAGAATCGGTCCGTCGCGTTCCAAACAAGGGCCCAGTGCGTGGGCATCGTGCGGTGCTTGTCGAGCCAGCATTGGCGGCACAACAACAACGAATCCAGGCAGTCACTGCAGCCAATCTTCCGGTCGTGCTTGCCACAGGAGCACGGCGTAAGAAGGAGCAGGTGGTAATGGTGGGAGAGGAGACTTTGAAGGAAGACGGCCTCTTCGGCCTTGAGCTCGTTCATGAGGGCTACGGTCTTAATCTGAAGTCAATTTATTGCGTCAAAGCGCAGAAAATGATGGCTCACTGCTCGCGTCTTTTTGGCACCGTTCTCATCGCACGGTGTCGTTGTTTCATACGCGGGCATCTCGCTTGCAGCGTCTGCAGCTGCATCTGGAAATGGGAGCCTTGGCTCATCGTCGATGGCGGTCGAATCATCGAAGGAGGGGGGCTGTGCCACCGTGGTGGGTCGAGTGTTTGGGCGATAGCGCTCTTGAGTATCTGGAGTGGCGGAACCTGTTTTGGGCTTGAGTCTAAGTCCCGGATAGCCAGACGTAGGCTCACCTGTGTGGTACGTTACTGTGAAAGTCGGTGCTTTGCTGGGGAGCAACGTTGAACTCGGCACATTTTTGCGGGCGGACTTGTCTCCTTTTTGGACGACACGTTTCATCGAGAGCAGTGGAGGGTGACGAAGAAGTCGTAGGACCTTTCACGCCAGCGATGAGCATCAAATTTGCAAGGACAGAGTGGTAAAAGTACCTTGGTAGGTCAAAGCGTGTTTGATGGTGGCCGACTTGGCTATACAAGGCTGAAGCACAGCTACGTCCCTCGGGCGTTCGGTGGCACGTCAATTAAGGCCCAAGTTCGATGGATTGCGTCTTGAGGTCGTCTCAAAAGGATCTAGAAATCGTTTTGTTTGTGACCAAAGTAGTAATTTACAGTAATAGCAATACCCATTTACAATGTACATAAAAACAAAAGCGCGCGGCACGAGGGCCGACATGAGAGTCGGGCCCAGGCTGACAAAATGTCGAGCCAAGGGAAGGCACGCTGACTGAAAGTCAAGCGCGCGGTGTGGGGTCCAGCCCAGGCGAGACGGGCGCCGGTCGGGTGTAGCAGGATGAGGCGATGGTGGCGTCGGCTGGGTCCAGCCCAGGACGGGCGTCGTTGTCTTGCACACTGAGTGTCTTGCGGTCGGCGGAGAGAGAAGAGGATGGTGGAGGAAGAGGAGGGTGATCGTGAGAATCAGCTGGTTGGTCGTGTTATGATCCCATATTGATCGGATCGCCCATTGCTTTTTCTCTCTCTCAAGTCCGCCCCGGCCAACAAACCTTCAAGTCCCGACGTCTCGGCGCACGCTGCCCCAGATTATCAAAGTAAGTCCTCGTCTTCATCTGAGCTGAGTCAATGCTAACAACAATTAGCTGCTCTTGACCACGTCGTCGCGCGCGATCCCGACTTTCAGTCGGATTGTTGGCGAGGGTTGCCGACTTTCAGTCGCAATCCGCTGATTCTGATCCAGACGTGCTGTCGGATTCGCTTCACGCCATGTCTTACTGGGCCCGCGACCCGCTCCTGCATAACCAGCCGCTGGATATCCTCAGAAACCGGAATTTAGCGAGGGCGCTCGGCCCATACGACGGGAGGGTCGCTGCTATTGCTACGCTCGGCGGGGAAACCTACTACATCACCACCAACACCGACTACGTCCCCGCCCTTCCGTCTCTCGAGCTGCCCCACGCGCTGTACCTCCGATCCAACATGCGGTACGGCACGGATGACCCAATGCAATGGCCCCAGGCATGGAGTCAACGTTTCTGCCACTTCCCCGCCATTTCCACGAAAGACGCGCGCCCCGACCTCTCCATCATGTGGGCCAATCCTTCTCCAGCCGATTTCGTGGTGGGCAATTCGTTGACGCGAGGACTCGGGCGCCTCGACCGCCGATTCATCAACAAACTTCTACCCCCGATCAATGCACTCATCGACGCGTGCACCAAGTTGCGGCGCGAGTCTCCCCGAAATACCATTCCTCTTTTCGGCGAATTAATTCAAGTTTTGCTGACGCTGCTGGACCATCTTCAAGCGCTCCCCACCAAGTACAAAAAAATGGTGTTTGCGCTCACCGCCCTCCAGCGCACATTCCTCCAGCTCGACGCGTTATACAATTATATGACCATTTACAAGCCGCGGATTCTCGAAAACCTTGACGGTCCCCCCGCCAACACTCCTGTTGCAAGCTGCATAGGCGCGTTCACTTTCACTCCAGGGATCGCCCGCCAGATGTGGACTGCGTGCCTGCCATTCTGGCTTCTGCGTCCGACACACACGTTTGATGCGGAAAACATCCTCGCCCTTGTCAACTTGCGGGAGCCCCAGCACATCGTACAAGGCGCACTCGACGACGGCGAAGTCGAAGGAGCTCCCCTGGTCATTTATAGCGGCAACGATACCGACTCGAAAATCGAGGCTCTTCATGCCGCTGCCCGTCACAACCCCTGGTATACCGACCCCTTTGCAAGCAATGTTTCCCTGCCTTCCGTTACCAACAGCTCCCGTTCCGGCGTAGGGCCCACCTCGGTCGCTGAGCCCCCTCCAGTTGCCAGCAGCTCCCGGTCTGCCGCCCCCCCGGATGACGCGCCTGCCGCCCGAGCAAAGAGTAAGCAGCGGCGTGCTGCTCCATGTGCGTATCTTCGACGCGATACATTTATTGGCACTGATCATATTATAGATCCCGAAACGAGCCCGCGAAAACCCGCCAACCCACGAAATGCCGTGCACGTACAGAGCGGCGGGCGGGATAAGTTTCATGCTTTCCCGGATGAGGACCTGCCGCCTTCGATCACCATCTGGGCCAATGCGCTGGCAGACGTGGACCAGGCGGTCGCCCCGTACTCCGAAGATTCCGCGGACAGACGATATGTCCTGCCCGAGCCCGCCCTCTTCATGAATTCAAACCCCGAGCGGCGCCGCAAGGGACTGACTCATTGGACCCTGCTCCGAGACGCGTTCCTCTACATGCTGTCCCAGCCAGGGCAGGCTGTATTGCTGAGCGGCCAGCAATGGCGGGACGTCCTTGAGGGGTTGTTGAAGGCGCGCGGCAAGACCGACTCCAGACACGGTCGGCGGAGCGTGTCGCTCGAGGAGCGCATCCGCCCCGCATTGCAGGCATCCAGCATCGATATCTTGGGGATGTTGCCTGTCCCACCCGAGCGCCTCATGCAGTTCACCACCAAGGAAACCCGCGACATCGTCTGGCAGGTCGCGGAAACCAGCTTCCGCTTCGAGCTTGCCACTCTGGACAAGCGGGCGTCTCAGAAGGAGCGGCTCGAGGCGGTCAAGAATTGCTTTGCGGGCCATCAACTTTTGGAGATACCCATTGCGATGGCCAATCGCGGCTGGGCGTCGGGGTCGATCCAGGAGCGCCACGAGTATGCCAAGAGGACGGCAGTGCTCATGCTGGATTGGACCACCAAGTCCCCCATCCCCAACATTATCCGGCGCATCCCCGCTACTGATTTGCCCTGGTCGCCTGCCGATATGGAGCGCTTGGAAGTCGCCGTCTGCCACGTCTACACCCAGACGTTTTGGGAGTATTTTGGTCGGGCTGCTGTCGTCCCGCTGCGTCTCGTGGACTGCTGAATAGCGACGCATGGAGTGCTTCATTCGTCTATATACCATGTAGTCGTGTTATTGCATCTTGACATACTGTGTCGTACATAGCGAAAATTCAGTCTTGTGTCCAAATTGGGAATTGTACGAAAATATCTGATCTAATCACTCTTGGCCATGTCGACAGCGTCGTCTCTGCACCCACGTCAACGCCCTTGCCCTTGACGCTCCAAACACTGACGCCCGTCCTGGGCTGGACCCGACCGATGCCACCATCGCCTCATCCTGCTACACCCGACCGGCGCCCGTCTCGCCTGGGCTGGACCCCACACCGCGCGCTTGACTTTCAGTCAGCGTGCCTTCCCTTGGCTCGACATTCTGTCAGCCTGGGCCCGACTTTCATGTTGGCCTTCGTTTCTCGCTTATCCTGGAGTAAGACAGTGGACTGGTGAGCACGATAGCCGGCAGCTTCGCACTCCCCTAGAACTAATGCTTTCAGCGTGCCTTCCCTTGGCTCGACATTCTGTCAGCCTGGGCCCGACTTTCATGTTGGCCTTCGTTTCTCGCTTATCCTGGAGTAAGACAGTGGACTGGTGAGCACGATAGCCGGCAGCTTCGCACTCCCCTAGAACTAATGCTTTGACAGTGCGTCGGCTCGACTTTCAGTCAGTCTTTTCTTTTGGCTCGACATTCTGTCAGCCCTCGCCAGATCCTCATATCGCCCCCCGCCCGTGTCTAGCGTAGCATGCGCGGGGTTCGTCAACGATTCTGGACCGCTACACCGTTGCCGGGCCGGCGTGATACTCATCTCTTTATTGGTGAGGGCTGTCTCTCCCAAGGCGGTATTGACAGTAACTGACGCTTGCCAAAGAGCCCTCGTAAGCCTACCCAATTGTATTCAGGCCTTGGCCGTGCACGCGCCATCTGCTGCAGATATATGAAGGTAAATGAATTCTATGTCGTCACTATTCAAGAACGCTAACTATTCCATCTTCTTGCAGGTCTCGCGTCAATCTGTCAGGTCGATGACCACCCCCAAGGACTTCATCTTCTTTCGTGGGCGCGAGGCCTCGGCGGGGTCATCATCTGAAATGTCGATAACACCCAAAAAATTGATATGGGTGACACACCGCTTCCTCTTGTTGGAACGACACGGGGTCTCGGCATCGGAGACGTGAATGGGGTGCAGCTGGGACCCGAGGGGTGCAAAAGTAGGGTGGACGGGAGAGCTGGGACGGCTGGGGATTACGGGAGAGCTGAAGGGAGGGGTGGGAAGCGGGACAAAGTTGCGCCTCGCGAGACGGCGTGGAGTGGCTGGTAGGACGCGGGGCGCAGCGGGCTGGAGCTGGATCTGTACCCGCTGGAGACCAGGAAGAGGCTCGAAAGCCCAGTTTGGTCGGGCAGGCATTCCACGAGACGCACGATAACGCACAACCCAATCATGCCACGTCTGCTCTGCCGCCTGCAGCTGAAGAAGGGCATGGGGGTTGCGGACGGCGTATCCATTGCCGTGCTGCTTGAAGTAGGCGTCGTATGCGTCCCGGTACGCCCGCAGAGCCATTCGCACCTCAGCGCTCGGAGGATCAGTCTGTCGGCGAACCAAGGAGCCGTTGTGCATCTGGTAGTGCATTAGTCCGCGGGTTTGGTGGTCGGGAGGAATACATACATAATTGGATTGGATTTGACCGAATTGGCTGAACGTGAGTGATGTGCCCATTGCTACCCGTAGTCGCGTGAGTCGCTCAAAGATATCCTGCAGATGTTCGATGGGGTACGCCTCCAGCGCCTTGCGCAAAATGGCACGGTGGCGAACATTCGTGTCGTTGGCAGGTCGGATCCCCACGCCGAAAAGGCGCTCGGTTTCTTGCAACGAAATTATGGGCATGAGGATGAGAGGTATGGAGCGCTCCTCAGTTGGATTGCAGCCACTTATATAGTTTTTTCAGCCAGCCAACCAATTTGGCAAGCGCTGTGATCGATCTTCAACTTGAGCGCAAGCATTCTACGCTTTGACATCCGCTTCAGGTAAGTTCTGTGGTCTTGAATTCAAATGCAGGCGCTCAGGTGGTTCCTCAGCCGGGCCACATCAAACTTTCCATTGTGTCTCGGAGTTGCGCTTTGTGTAGGTGGCATTTCACTCCCTTTCGTCTCGATCCCTCATTAACTTGACCTTCACCACTATAGTCACCTCTGCCCCGCGCATCTTCTCCCTTCCGACCCGAGCCCTTCCACTTGTGACTCCGCACCAGACGCCTCCATCCCAATCCTTCCCACTCATAACGATGGGTCGCTCGAAGGCCACGAAAGAGAGCCAAACGAAGGCTCCAAAAACATGTACAAGCCGTACGACGAAACGGCGATCCCCGACATCATGCCATTCCCGGGCTTAGCCAACGTTGCCACCACCAAAGGCGAGGAGGTTGCCGTGCCTAAGCTCAACGATCACCAGCGCAGCTGGCTCCACGGCGTCGCCCTCCACGGTGTCGATCTTGCGGCTCTGTCGCGCAAAGCTGCGGACGACTTTTACGACCAGGTGAAAACCGACGCCTTTGCCGCCAAACCATTCCTGCACCAGGTGCAGCCCGGGGACCGGGCAGAGGAGGCCACCCTACCTGCGCTCGTTGCCACCTGGAAAGCAGCCAATCCTCAGAAAAACAAGAAAAGAAGCACGGACAATGACGATGACGACGAGAGCGACCAGGACGAGGACGAGGGTGGGCGCACAGGTCTCCTTCGGGGATATAGCAAGGCAGGGTGGCGAATTGTAAGTGCTGCTTACTCGTGCTTTAGAGACAATCTCTAACGCGGCTACAAAACAGGCAATCCAGAGGGTAATCAGCAACAAGCGGTCAGCCACCAAATTGAAACAGAGGCCCAAGCAGGAGGCGGCGGGCGAAGCTATCCCAGCGCCCAGCGCACTTGTAAAGTTGCTTGGCCTGACCGCATACACGGGCCGCGACAAGTTTCGAGATGATCGCCACGACATCATTTTCGAGCATTCGAAGACTTTGCCGGGCGTTACAAACCCCGGTGGCGGGTTTCGCAGAGCGGAGGCACTGCTTTGGGCCAACGAGGATCACGCTGCGTGGGATGCGGCGGCAGGAGCTGAGGAGGGTGTCGATTGGGAAGAGTAAGCTTTCGAGACTGCCCTGTGCTGCGCCACCGACTGACACTTCCTCAGACGCCAAAAGCTTGTGGCAAGCGGATTCAAGCACATGGTGGACACGCTGCACACCAGTGGCAAATTCCGCCCATTTGTGGCGACCATGTTAATGGCTTGGGTCAACGACAAGGGGCAGCTACACTTTGAGTGGTACGTTATCTACTTACTCCGTCTTGCATACGACTCATGGTGAGGGTAGGGCCGAGGGTGTTCCCGAAGACATCCGCCTTCGCCATGCGTTCAAGACGCAGTACGGGCCACTTGTCAAAGAGAATGTGGACGCTATGTATGCATGGGCGGAGAAGCCGCTCCAAGGTCAGTTAGCAAAAACCATGTAACAACGTATTCTGACTCGCGGATAGACTACGCGGCTGCCCGTCGAGATTGCATCAAGGCCCCTCTTTTCGACCTCAAGCCCGAGGAGCTTGACGACATATCCCCCAACGTCCTCACAAAGAAAGTGATGGGGTTTTTAGCAGAGTCCTATGGTGTGCCCGTTCCCATTGACGAACAATCACGTACTAACTTCACAAAAAACAGAGGTCGCCTTTGGCAGTGGCGAAATACCCTGGGCAGCAATCATCGCTGCGCCGGACGCATATTACGATACCACACTTCTCCCACCCGGTTTCACCCTGGAGGGTGTCGAAACTCTGTCGTACCCACAGCGGGCTGAGCTGGCCAAGACGCTGGCTTCGGTCGCTGGCGTTGGCACATCAGGCTTCTTCCGCAAGCCTCGCCCTCGCTCCGCGTCTCCCTCTCCACCCCCCGAATCGCCGCGCCCTCGCTCCGCATCTCCCTCTCCGCCCCCCGAATCCCCTCGCCCTCGCCCCGCGTCTCCCTCTCCACCCCCCGAATCGCCACGCCCTCGCTCCGCATCTCCCTCTCCGCCCCCCGAATCCCCTCGCCCTCACCCCGCGTCTCCCTCTCTGCCCCCGAATCCCCTCGCCCTCGCCCTCGCCCTCGCCCTCGCACTCGCCCTGCGTCTCCCTCGCCACGCCCTGAATCACCTCACCCTTGCGCGTCTCCATCTCCGCCTCCCGAATTGCTGCGCCCTCGCCCCGCGTCTCCCTCTCCGCCCCCCAAATCCCCTCGCCCTCACCCCGCGTCTCCCGCTCCGCGCCCCGAATCGCCGCCGCACGATGGACCATCGGGATCCGACGGTCCTCACCCCAGAATCCCGGTCAAGGCGCCACGTGGGAGGAAGCGCAAGGCGGAAGAGCAGCTAGATGGTGAAGACTCCGGACCGTCTGCCCCTCGGCGCGCTACGAGAGCACGCAAAACGCCAGCGGTAGGCCTTCCTAATTCGTCCTAAGGCTTATGTAATCCGATTGATGTGGCATTACAGGACGCCGCTCTAGAACGCAAACAGGAAGCGGAAGCCCGAGCAAAGGAACCCAAGCGGAAACCAGGGTAAGCCTTTATCTGCTCGTTCTGCTTGTCTATTTGTGCTAATAGGTATCAGATACAGCTACAGTGTGAGGAGCCCGGCGAAAGCAAAGAAATCGAAGAGGTAGGCTTTGTCTGTTTTTCGCTCATTTATACGGGACTGAATTTCAGTTAGAACTTGATAGCTAGAAGAATTGCAAGCTTGAAGTCGGGGCACCAATGATTTGTGTTTTTTTCCCCCGAATTTTATCATCTTAGTCATTTACGAACTTGAAGTTGTGGACTTTTAAGTTGTGGCCGAACTTGAAGTTGACTTGTAATTCAAGTTGTGGCCGAACTTGAGTTGGGCCCGAATTTAAATTGTGGCCGAACTTGAGTTTGAGCCGAACTTGAGTTCCCTGATCACCCCAATAGCAGGTAAGATCTGGATAGCACTGTGTTTATAATATGGTAACGGAACTTAACATCCTTCGGGGAACTTCAAGTTTCAAAAGGGATGGGATCGCTCCGAACTTAAGTTGAGCTAATAAAGTATCTGAAACTGGTGGTTCCCAGACCTCCGCGTCTTCAATTCGTCGACCCTCGCGCCACTCCAGAAACGGCAGCTCCAGCATCGTCTTGGCCTTATCCGGCAGGATCTTTCCGTTTTCCTTCAGTCAAAGGTGGCTGAGATGTTGAAGCACATCCTTGACGTGAAGGCAAGGGATCCAGAGTCGGAAGACCAGTCTTCTTCTGATGAAGCATCGGATGAAGATGCATCCAAGTTCTCTGATGCCTTTGACAAAGTAGTTTCACACCGGAAGATGAGGTGGACCAAAATCGTTCCATGAATTGATACTTTTACAATGTAAATAAGTCGTGCTGAAAACGTACCTGAAGTGGAAAGATTGAGCAATACTGAAGTCGTAGCCGAAACGACGAGAATCGGGTATGTTTTCGGACTTGCCAAAAGTATCCATTTCGGGCAAGATTTCAGCACATCTGAAAGCATGCCTGAAATTATTGCTTTCAGCAGCAGCTTCAGGCTATCGTAACGGAACCAATGGATCTGAAGCAAGCGTGGTCCCAAGGAGCTATTAGAAGATTAGTGAATGCAAGTATGCTGAGCTGAAGTTGTATTTGGGGCAGCATTAAGTTAGAGCTGCGAATAGGCCGGGTTGCAAGGGAAAACTACAAGTTGTATTGAGGCCGCCGGCGTTGTGTATTGAGTCAAACGAAGCCGGATACGGGCGACGCGAGGTGCGACAAACTTCTCCGTCTTCACAATCAAGAACTGCGGAGAGTGTTCTTCGACCCGATGAACTGTTATTTTGCTCGCAGGATGACTTTCAATTCTGTGCAAACATTTGATAAAATCTCGTGGTGTAGTACGCTCGTACATTAGTATCGTTGTAGTCATTACTTTATTTTGGTGGCCACGCGCGCGGCCAGCGCGTCGCCGACGAGGCCGGATACGCGGAACGCCATGTCGACGGCCATGAGCAGCGGGACGACGAAGAATGGCACGTAGCTCGCGAGCAGCATCGCACGCTGGTCGGGTGAGAGCGTCGCGATGCCCTGCGCGAGCGCCGCAGGCGAGGGCGGCGGCGTCGCGAGGATCGTCGTGACGCACGGGAGCACGGTGGTCGCCGTGGACGCGGCGTACACGAGCATCAGGACGTAGATCTTCTGTGAGCCTGGGAGTCAGCGGGTGTCAGTCCCAGACGCGCGACACGTGCGGGATGGGCGGTGCGCACCGTTCCACAGCCCACGCGCGGCGAGGAAGAACGTCGGGAGCTGGAAGACGCTGCGGTGCGCGCATGAGAGACGCGTTTTAGTGGGCGATGAAATGGAATGGAATGCGCACAGCTCGAGAAAGACGAAAGTCTTGAACCAGACGAGCGGGTCGGCGCCGAGGCCGTACGCGCCCTTGATGAAGGGGTCGTTCGACGTACGGATGTAGAAGTCCGACAGCTGTACAAGAAACCGGGGGACGAGCGCGGGCGGATAGAGCGGCTGGAAGTCCATGCACAGGGAGGCGGGAATGTGGATCTGCGGTTTCAGAGATCGCGTGAGGTGCACGGTGTACACGTAGACGAGAAACAGACCAGGAAGAAGGAGAAGTAGAGGAGGTCCAGTGGGCGGGCGGTAAGTGGTTTTGGTGCCATTTTAGTGAATCAACGGGCTTGTACTTTCCCTCGGCCTGAGATAAGCTGGTAGTATGTAGCCTTGTTCTTCAAGCGCTCCAGTGGCAGTTGTGGGTTGGTCAATAGGGATCTTCAAACCTCAGATTTCGACCTCATTTCGACTCCATTTCGATTTTCATTTCGGCCTTGTCTACTGTGACCTGATGTGACTATTCTGAAACTGATGTTTTGATTTTGGCAGCTCTGTTCGGCCAAACGTCCGATGCCATGCGCTCGCTGCGCGCCTCTTCCCGCCGCCATTCCCGCCCTTCAAAATTTGGCACGGGTAAAATGATTACAACCAAACTAACCACAGGGCATGTCTACTGAGTAATAGACATAGTGGATGGCTCAAAGTGCTCCACACTGATTGGTCTAGGAGGCAGAATGCACGAGCTCAATGTGGCGAACGATGGGCGGGATGCAGCGGGCGGCACCCAACATATGATGAGCGGGGGAAAAAAGCCTTCCGAAATGAAATTTCAACTCTGATCGTGATTGCGAAATGAGAATTTCGGAAGTTGCCGTGTCACACTGGCTCGAAATGAGAAATCGAAATGAAGTCGAAATGAGGTCGAAATCTGAGGTTTGAAGGTCCCTAATGTCGTCGAATCGCGGTTGTACTCCGCAGTCCCAAATCAATAAGAACGTGGGAGGCGAGATATAGCCTTGGGCGCTTGAGCCCAAGCGTTACCAAGAGACAACGAACTCGTTTCAGTAGCGCCTCCATAAAATAGACGCTGCTGCAGGTATATAAAAGCAGAGTCATCTCAAGGTCCTGATCACAAATATCATGATGAAGCCGCTTCTCTTTGCTTTGTTATCGACCGCCTCGTTGGCAGTCGCGTCTCAGGCTTCCAACTCGACCGAATCGGTGCAGGACTCGGAGGAGCCCTGCAAGGTATATGCGCAGGTCCGCGCAGAGGATTTATCCCCAGACCATGTCTCTCGTGGTTCGTGACTTAGACGCCTGTACACGCAGAAATTTCAGACTCATTTTTTGTGTAGGGGAACTCCGCGTCAAAGTGAAGCAAGCGCACTGCGCTAATCAAGTCGCGTCGGTAGTGCTGCGCCTTCAGCTCGACGAGTTCGGCGAGGTCAAATATCTGTGATGCTTGGCCGGTTTCGAGGCTCATGTGTTGACTTGGCAGGAAAAAGGGCGCGGTAATCCCCGATATCCAGGAGGCCGACAACCAGACGGTCCCTGATGCCAACGATATGTTTGGGATTTGGGGAGGCCGTCAGTCAGGGAACGTCGTCTATGACTACGAGGCCCACGATAATGCGATGAACGATCCCGAGTTGTGGACCGTCAAGGCTGAAGAGCGTCGAGCCTGGACTACCGAGGCGGTCCTCATCGACAACAACCCGAGTATGTTCTTAATGCATCGATATGTGCGATGGCGGCTACTGACAGCGACCGCAGATATCTCTCGGCCCATTGTTACACCATTCAGCGTGCGGGTGCCTGCTGTGAACTACCCCCGGTGAACGAACGCTACCGTCAGTTGGGTTCCTCCGCTCCACTCGCGAGGCACTCGTACAGTGATCTCAGCTATCGCTACTATGCAGTCCGTTTTTCTCTCTGAGAAAAGGTACTCATTAAACTCATTGCTATTAGGTTGTGACATACACCGATGGCCGTGTAGAAAAGGTGCCAGCGGGATACACTACATTCGTCCCCGCGTCGTCCACACGCCCACAAAGACTCCATTCACAGGGAACACGACGTTCACGGAACCTTTGTGCAGAAATATTGACAGTCTAGAACAGAAGAAACGCGATGCAGAGCTGAACAGATGCCTCCCGGCCCCGAGGTCCACATTTGTCGCAGAGGTGACTTTCGAGGAGGGGAACATCATACAGAGAGGTGTTTGTGCCGATTATGTGACGAGGACTCCACTGACCGTACTCCAGGTTCCGGGCGACCGGTCAAGGGACGGGTAACTGTCCACAGCACGGGTGGGTCGACGACCATGTCGGACATTTCCGTCAGCTATCAGACGGTGTACCGTGAACATTGGGCTGAAGAACAAGCTGCCACAGGCGGTGACGATGCTTTCTCCAATTTCACGTCAAGCACATGCGTTTACTCGGGAGGCCAACAAGCACTGTCCCCTGTGTCAATCGCCTTTTCTTCCGTGTTCGAAACGGACGCCTACTTGAAGGGCCGAGTTCAGCGGCTGCACCCTTCTCGCAGTCAGGTAAACGGCCCCCTCACTGCTGCCAAGCCGTACTTCGATTTCGAACTCGACGTGGCCGAGGACATGCCCATCGACTTCCCGTCGTATTATGGGACCGGGGAAACGATCCTGCAGCTGACTCTGACCGCCCTGTACTCGCACGACGTGGCCAAATGCATGGGGGCGGTCGACGAACTCGCGTACGATGCGGAGGACGAGACCGCGTTGGACGACGCCGCCGGTACGGAAGAGGGGCTGTGGACTCATGGACCCCCGTCGGCGAGCCCCGCGAGTCGCAGCGGAAGTGGCGCAGCAGCATACCCCTCCGCGCCGAGATGCCCGTCACGATTGTGGGCAACGCGCCGGCGTCCGCGCGCCCGATCGAGCACTACTCAAGCCTGGTGTCGCGTCGCCGGTCATTGTCGCGCCGACGGCGCAGGCTCATGATGCCATACCGTTCCCCGTGCCGCAGCCGGTGGTCACCGAAGAGGCTTTCGTCAACACGTCCGCGCGGCTTATGCAGCCGGGCACTAACGACCCATTCCAGGCGCAGCGGTTGTGGATGAACATGAGCAGGTTTTATGGGGACTATCCAGACCCTACCAAGGACTATCATTATCACGGAACCGGTGTCTATTATGCGGGACTGCTTTGGAGGAAGAAGGTTGTGGCAGAGGAAAGAGGAATCTTCCCCTTGCAGCCTGAGAAAACGTCAGAGGATGGTCGTGCTCAGCAGCCGTTCGTCAGAGTGCACTCAGTATGAATCATGTATGAGATAGGGGTATATTTGGCACTGCCACCTGAACCAAATACTTTACTGAGCATTGATCATGACAATCTCCAAACCCAAGACCGCGCCGCCCCCTTCTCTTAAACAATCTACTCTCGGGTTCTCTTCATCGAAACGCACCGGCAAACCTGGGAAGCTTGTACCAAACCCCACGCCTCAGCGTCATGTGGTTGAGCTCGAAAACAGCGACGAGATCGAGTCAATTGACGACAGCGACTTGTCGTCGGATGACGATGAGGTGGAGGAGATAGAGGAGCCGGGAAAAAAGGAGACCCTTCCCGTCAAAGCTGCTACGAAGACATCGGTCGTCAAAGTGTCCCGTCCTCGGGAGAAGGTACAAGACGGAACACCATTGGTGGGGAAACTGCTCGAGCTGAACGAGGACGACCCGAGGTGGCGCAGGCACTACGCGGACGTTAGAGCGACAAGAGGGGGGATGCAGCTCAGTATGTCTCACATGCAATATCCCTCTGCCGAAATTTAATACCGCTCTACAGTTCACGACGAAGGCCAAACTAAAATTCACGACATTCTGCGTGTCTTTGACTTGTTCGTGACGACTCGGCCTTCTGCGTTGTCTCTGACGTCTTTGCAGATCCTACGAATATGGTCCTTGCGTCGGCGTTACGCGTCTTGAGCGCTGGGAGCGCGCATCCGCCCTTGGGCTTGACCCGCCCATCGAGGTGCACCACATCCTTTCGTTCTTTCGGTACTGTATTGACTGCACTCAGGTTCGCGACATCCTTACAACGCGTCAAGGCGCCAAGGAACCATACTCACAGTCCGTCTTCTGTGACGAAGTTTGATTGCCGTCAATAGTAAGGGTGTACCCTTGACCATCCTTTGCTTGCTCAGCTTATATTTTCTTCGTGCAGCCCCGTGCCATCGCCAGATCAAGTCCGCTTCCACTCACGAGAATCTTCTGTGTATAATACTGCTTCTTACTCCACTGCTTTGTCTTGATGACCTTTCGAGTTGTCTTGCTTGTAGTTCCCTCGGTACTGATTATTGTAGTTAGTTTAGTTGTTAGAAATGTGTATAATGTTGCTTCACCCCCTCTTCTGAGGTAACAGAGCTGAGTTTGACGTCAGCGGCGGCCAGTTAACCACATTTGTGCTGGCTAGTGTGGTGATTATCCCCTTTCGAGTTCATATACCTTCCGCAAAAGGTAAGTTTGTTCTCATCCGTTCCCAGGCCCTGGCACAACCGCGCTCGTATAAGATCCGTGGCCAGACACGCGATGCCTACATACCCCCTCTTTCACCCCTAATGCCTGTTAGCTTGGTGCGAGAAACGAATGTCGACGTCTTAATTGTCGGAGCTGGCCCTGCGGGTGAGGTGGTTGCTCTGCTGCAGGCTGTGTATTGAAGCTAAGCCAGGCTTGATGTGTGCCAATGCTCTGGCCAAGGCGGGCGTGAATGTGCGGATCGTCGATCAGAGGTCAATTTTGTGCTCCTGTTTTATGGGTTTTTTTTTTTTCATCTTGCGGTTTCTCTAGACCAAGCAGAGTCGCAGCAGGCCAGGCCGATGGAATCCAGGTAGATTGGTTCCTATCAAAAATATTGTTTATCAACTGAGCGCTGTATAATAAATCAGCCACGTACCATCGAGGTTTTCCAGGTATGTCCGGCTTCAGCTCTTCGACACTTGAATATGAACGCGGAACACAGAGCTATGGTCTGGCCGACCGTCTTTTGAAGGAGGGCAACCAAATGCACGTTGCGGTAAAGGTCTTGTCTCGTAGCTTACTCGAGTTTTGACGATCTCTAGGCGTTCTACAATCCGGGCGACGATGGCATCAAGGCGAGTATCCATGATCGCCGAATCGTGACGCGCTCAACGTCGTCCAGCTCACTGACCGGGTTGCAGACGTAACAGCGCCGACTGCTCGATACCCTTTCGAAGTAAGTGTATCCAAATGCCCTGAGATAACTTGAAGCCGCGGTAACATAAGTCCAGTTGACTCTCCATCAAGGAGCAATCGAACAGATATTCTTGGATTCGATGACACCAATGGGTGTCGAGGTTTCGCGCCCTGTGATACCGACGCAAATCGAGCTGGATCCTGCCGCACTGGGGACCCTGACGCTCACGTGGCCCGAGTAAGCCGGTTTGTG
>JARGXW010001378.1:0-23605 GCA_029204085.1 Mycena sp. CBHHK59/15
AGGTGCAGGGAAAATGGGTTATGAGGAGGCTGTATCTTATCACTGTACGCTATTCGGCGCGCTGGCAATTGCGCGCATGTAATGTATCGAAAACGTCTTGCTCTTGGTTCTGTCTGCCTCGCCGTACTTAATTCTGATAATATATGTGGTACATGGATTGGGTTAAGTACAATGCAAGAGAACAAATCTAGAATATACAGGTGTGGCCGATGCATCACGCCCAGTCGAACGACTGGTCGTCCTCGTCGTCGTCTGCAGCTGCAGGTCAGCGCTAAACGTATCGGGAAGGGAGGGCACGCACCGATGCCGATGAGGTCGAAGTGCGTCGTATCCGCCTGCAGTAGGAGGTCGCGCACGCTCATGCTCGGCGCGTCAGCCAGGTAGTCGTCGTCATCGTCGTCCGAGCCACGTTGTTGCGCGAGCGGGCGGAACGCGCGTACATCTTTGGAATCAAGCGGGCGGAACTCGTCTTCGTCCTCCGAATCCGACTGAAGCAGATCACGGTACGATGGGGACGCCACGAGCGAAGGAAATGCTGCAGACGGCCCGCGCCTTGGCTGCGCGCGCGGGGTCGCCTGTGGACGTACAGTTGTGAGCACAGCGGAAAGAGAGGAGAGCAGGAGACAGACATTCTCAGCGCAGAGCTCGGAATCCGAGTCGCTCGTGCTGACACCGAAGAGGGATGGGCGGCTCCCTGCGAGGGATGCCACGGGGCGCTGCCGCGAGCGAGACTTCACCGTCTCCGGGGGCGTCGAAGTTACCAGCCGGCGGGGGCCTTGGGTGTCTGCGGTGCGGCGGGCGCACGTGTTGTGCGCTGGGGCAGACGCGATGTTGATGCCTGCTCCTGACCGCGTGGTACAGGAGGGTACTGCGGGCGCAGCGCATGCCGGATGTCATGTATCCGGGACTCCAGCGTCGGTTCTGAGCCAGGCGGGGAAAGGCCCATGGCCGTCAGAGATGTGTCAGTGGGGTGGGTCTGGGTGGCATGTAAGGACAATTTGTGCAGTGTAGCAAGGGCTGACCTCGAAGTCGACGCTGGACGGGTGAGTATCCTGCCACAGGTTGAGATCCAGGGACCGCAGCGGTTGCTTAGCCTCCTTCTGCTTGGGCACGATATTGAGACGGCCAGCAAGCTCCTTCGCGACCTTCCGCGTCCGGGTGAGCGCATTGGTGAGCGCCTGGAGCATCCGCCCCTCCGCGTCGATGCGCCCGGAAAGCGCGACTGTCGCGTGGTCAGGAGCAGGCGTGGAGGCGTCAGACGGCACATCAGAGGTGGATTTCGGGAAGAGGCGCTTGCTGAGTTTGCGCAGCGTCGCGGGGTGGTGTGCCGCCGCGATAGGAAGCGGTGGCGGGGGCGTTACTGGAGCCTGCAAGAAAAAACTACGTTAGCAGAGAGCGACCGCTATAGAGAGGGAACCAACCACAGGTTCATTGGCCTCTTGGGCAGGTACCGGAGACGTAACCGTTGGCGTTGCCATTTCGTGCCGCTGGAGGCCCGACAATTCGATCAGAAATCCGAGCGCAGAGCGACCAATTGATCCAGTCCATTGTGTGGCGAGAAGATCTTGAAGCTTTGAGTCCGCTAGGGCCAAAAGCTTTTGTGTAGACAAGGACGCGTATTTTGTGGGTCCGTGACGTAAAACATGTGCCTGGAATCGTAGAGATCAGACCAAAGACTGTCCAATGGACCGTGAGCCTACGCGTAAAATCTTCAAGTCGGACTGCTGCTGGAGTAATAGAGAGGCCTGACGCGCCCACGAGTTTCTGGAAGACTGGAATGCAGTCAGTCGCGTCATGTAGATGCGGGCTGTCTCCGTAGAAGAGGCTATACGTTCTAGTTAACGACAAATAGGAAGGTGACATAGAGCCCTACATTGGTCTCATCTGGCCCCACATGCGTTGTGGAACCTTTCAGTAAGGCGTGAGTAGATAGAGCAAGTAATATCCGTTCGAATCTGTTCAGAATGATGTCAGAGATGGACTCATAGAACGAATATTGGCGGACCTTTCGCCAGAGCATTCTTCTAGCAGAGATTTCCGGACAACGACGTCTTTCCACCACCAAGCAAGACTTTTGGTTCCAGAGGCGGGCGGTGACATTGTCTTCCCTGGCCGAGTCGCCTTTGAAGATGGAACTGCAGGGGAATAGAGAGACACGTGGCGCAGAGCTTCCAAGAATTTGGCGAGAGAAGTGCGGAAGGCCGTATTGTCGGCTGGTTGTGAACAAGGGTACGTTGGAAGGATCTTCCATGATTGCAATTAGCAGACGAATGGCATATGGGAGATATAGATAACGTACCTTCCGCGCAAGGTCCTTCGTCCCTTCAATGCGGCCAACCAAGAAGTAGCAGATATCTTCCATGGTTCTTGTGCGATCTCGGAGACCGCGAAAGTGGGAATCGAAGATGTTGTGATCATATTCCGGTTTATTTGCGTGAGGATATTGAAGTATGTGGAGATGTACAAGCAGAATAAGTGGCACTGGGAGAGAAAACACGTTGGTTGACATGTCGGTGCTGTAGTATTATGGAGAACGTCAAGCAACTGATGCACGCGTGACTGAGCAATAGAGGAGTAGAATGGGATGGGAGAGGAGGGATGGGCGTGAAGATTAGGAAAGAGGGGGGCAGGAGATGTTGGTAGCCGAGAACAAGAAACGAGCGACGCGACGATTTGCCCACCTCGAATGGTCCAAGTTTGGTCGTGTCAAGCCCTCACGGCACTTGCCGGGGTCACGAGGGCGTAGACCGAGATTGGTGGACGACCCCGGAATATATGGCCACCACTGGCACCAGCAATAGATTGCGGTTCAAAGATCGTGCGCTGACTATACGTGATCGGACTCAATTGGTGGCAAACTCCCCTCAGCACTCATTCCACTGTAGTTAGCTACCATGTGCCCTAGTGGTGCAGAAATTGTACTTTTCAACCTCCCTGAATAGAGGCGAGAGTATGCGAGAAGCATGCAGGAACAACGAATACATGACTGTTTAGTCCTGTTTCCAGTATCTTTGCCCGCCATCCAGATGCACCTCACCCACCCTACCTCACATCCGATATAGCTCCAGAAACTGGCCCAAATGTTATTTTTACTAATTCTATATGTATTCTCCAGAAAAATCTTGCAAATCTCGCCATAATAATACCACCGTCAGACATGAATTCAAGCTATATTGAGCGTTCGCTAAGAAAATCTAGCGTCTACGGGAAGTACAGCCGACAACCGGACTTTCCATTTTGGGAACGCTCGGCCATCAATGGCACGTTCAGCCGGTGATTTCCGACGCTCAATTGGGACGATGGCATTGCGTCTCTAACTTCAAGTCGAAGCCACAAAACCATGCAATAGGCAAAGCAAGAGTCATTTGGGAGGCCGAAGAAGCCCCATGATTCCGCCGGTAAAGGCTCCATGATATCAGTCATTGCTTTTCGGATTCGGCTGTGCCCCACTATCGACGAGACGTGCTAAACATGGTATCTTGTCCTGCACTATAGCTCCTTCCTTTTTGTACTTACACCGGGGTTCGAGGATGTATCAGGCACACAGACCTTCTCCTGGCGTTGTTAATTCCATAGCATACTGACAGGCGTCTCATAGCCCCGGTTGCGGTTGCTCCAAAATTAGTCTGGCGACAGCGCTCGGTGAGCGCTGATACCCAAATGCATTTTTGCATTTCTGTCCGTCATGTTCCCGATTCCCGTCACGGACCATACGCTTCCCGCATTCGACCAAAGGCCGCCATGTCGATTCTTCACCGGCATGATGTAACAGGTACGCAGTTGATTCCGTGTCAACCTGGGCGGTTTCATATAAATATTGGTCGAGTGCAGTAAAGATCCTCTCCCCGTCCTATTGAACTATGCGCCTCTCCTTGCGCACTCATTTGTTTAATACACTCTTTAGCTTGCTGCCTATCATATCCCACAGCGTTGCCCAACTCGATGTTCGCGCCTCCGTCCCTGGCACCTGGTCTCTCGTTCAGAAAGGGTAGAACCAATTCGTCTCGGTCGTAAAATTCTGATTTACCGCTCCTTAGGACCACCGGCGTGAGTGGAATGCAGTTGGCAGTCGTTTCAGAAACCAAATCGATCATCTACGACAAAGTGTGAGAGCACCCGTCTTTATCGCTGCGGTCAACTAATTGTGAGTTTAAATTAGGGAACATAACGCTCTTATAGTCAACGGACATGTTGCCTGGGCTGTTGAATTGGATCTCAACACGCAACAAATCCGCGCTCTGAACCCGCTAAGCAACTCGTGGTGCGCTACCGGGTCCTTCCTAGGCAACGGGACGTTGATAAATTCCGGGGGAAACCCCGTCGTAATCACTGGCATGTCGTTTCGCACACCTTTGTGGCGAAAGTAATCGTATCTTCCTAGGGATCAATGGTTTGCAAGGACTGCGTCTCTTCACCCCTTGTACTGATGGCACCTGCGACGTTTACGAGAACCCCACCCGCATCCGTTTGACATCCCCGAGATGGTATCCATCTTCGGTAGGCATTCTTTTCTGGGTATTGACGGAGACAATAATCTGCGGCCTAGGTGCGCATCGAAGACGGATCAATTATAATATTCGGCGGCTCCATGAATGGCGGATTTATCAACTCAGCGAGTATGTGCACTTGTGACGACGGTTGAATCGCTCCCAGATCTCATGGATCATTATTTCACAGGCATGAACAATCCATCGTACGAGTTTTATCCTCCAAAGAACATCAACGGTAGGCTTCTTGTAGACACTCCCATTCTAACACCATTGATCGCCGTTATCAGGGTTCAACGGCCTGAAGATTCCGAGTCAGTTCCTGACAGACACCTTAAACGGCAACCATTTCCCCAACCTCGTCACTCTTCCTGATGGGACTCTCTTCGTTTCTGCAAACCAAGCCGCCATGATTCTCAATTGGAAAACCAACACCGAAACACGTCTGCCCGCGATCCCCAATGGCGTGCGTATCAGGTAAATCGATTGGAAGAGAATAGCAGTGGCGACATCAAGGCTCATCACATAAACCCCAGTTCTCCGTTTTCTGCCGGCCACGTTCTACTCCCGCTATCTCCCTCCAACAATTATACACCCGAAATCATGATATGCGGTGGTTCAACCATCAGGCACGTCTGTTTGAGTTTCTTCCATTACAGTCACTCCCCGGGCATATGCTACTACGTCATACCATACTGAACTTTTCAATAGCGACAAAGTAGCGGCGTCCTCCATCTCGTCCAAGGCGCCGGCGTCGAACCAATGTATCAGAATGGTATTGAACGCAGCTGGAATCGCCGCTGGATGGAAGGTGGAAACCATGCCCCAAGGCAGAATCATGGTTGACATGATATTGCTTCCTGACGGGAGAGTTATGCTCGTAAACGGCGCACAGACAGGTGTTGCAGGTTACGGCAATGTGCGAAAGTTCTACTTGCCTGCTTATCTCCTCGCAGCTAATGGTGTTTCTTAATAGGTGGGTAATCAGATCGGTCAGAGCAACGCCGACAACCCAGCCTTCACTCCGGTGATTTATGACCGGCCGCTCCTGTTGGTGGTCGCTTTTCCTCGGCCGGTCTTGTGGCGTCCACAATTCCGAGATTGTATCATTCGACTGCAACTCTCACACCGAATGGAACTGTCATGTTGGGTGCGTGGAACTGATATCAGCTCACTGAGATATTTTGATTTTTATCTTATATAGCTGGATCCAATCCGAACAACGATGTTACTACAGTCAAATATCCTACTGAATATCGGCAAGTTTTTCACAATTCATGTCTCGATTCAAATTTACTAATTTGACCAGGTTGGAATTCTACTCTCCACCATACATGAACGTTGCTCGGCCCTCTTACACCGGCTTGCCAACGACAATCAATTACAACGCCACCTTCGATCTTGCTGTCACCCTTCCTGCAAACACCATCAATGTCACCGGTGCGCGTTGTCCGAATCTATCACCCAGAGAATGTGTTTATCCAAATTTACAGTCGCTCTTATGGACCTCGGTTTCGCGACTCACGGTGTCCACATGGACCAGCGCCTCATCTACCTTGTCTCGACGCTGACAGCAGACCAAAAAACGCTCACTGTCACGGCCCCACCGACAGGCGCTCACTATCCGCCCGGCCCCGCTTACTTGTACGTTGTTACCAACACAGGCGCCCCGAGTTTCGGCCATAAAACAATCGTGGGCACAGGCGCCTCTCCTCCGATAGACGAGGGTGCCATCGCCAAGTGAGTCTCGTGGATTTCCGCTCGATGAAATCGCCAACGTTTTGTTAGTATGCTTTCGAAGACCTCGGGACCATCTGCGATTGGCGCATTCCAGGAAAATGCCCCCATCTCGGGTGAAGGAAGCAACGTCCCCACTGCAGTCATTCCGGCCCCTTGAGACATCTGGGACAATATACACTATCATGTATACCTCATTGACACTCTGGCTTTGATCTATTTCCGAACAATTTGTCCCGTTGAACATTTATATTTTATTGCTAGTAGCGGACGTTGAAATCCTCTCCCTCTGTGTCCCGCTCTCTTTCTCTCCCCAACTCTCTCGAGATATATTTACTGTATACGTCACGATCGACTATTACTTTGAATTTGGAATAAGCAGTGATTGAAGTGCCCAACAAATGTGTGAGACTACGTGATTCGTTCTCCTGGGGAACTGCTCCTCCCACCGCGACGGCTTCTCCACGGAATTCTGTTACTTACCGTTAGGCAAATATTTGCGTCTCAGTTTTGCCCAATGCATTGCTGTGACATTCCGTTGTCATTAGTCTACGCTCAATTTCACCGCTGGCAGCTTCCCAAATCTTCACATAAAGTTGTTCTGTATGGTAAATGTTACAAGATATGTCATCTACATATCTCCCAGTGTAACGCATTGAGATCTTTCACCAATTGCCGCGGCGATTGCGCAGGTCTGGAGATGTGCATGAGAGTCGCAGCAGGAAGGCGATACGATATCATTACCTGCAGTGGCCGGGACATGTCCTCGATTCGTGCATCGTTGTTCCCGACCAAGTTCAACAATGTTGGTAGTATTTGGTGGTATTTTGAACTGCTTCGACAATCTCCATTTTAGGCCTTCCCTCCAGCGCTCTCTCAACTTTTTTTGAAAAAAAAACTGATAATCTTTCAACTTGAAGCATATCCCTCCAATGATCCTCCTGTAAAATTGAGCTTCTCGAGAGTCCGCGCCTCGGATCGTTATCGCTGTTGGTCGCCAAGAGCAGGTCATGGGATGATGATGATGATGATGAAATCAATTAGCGTGCTTGAGCCGCTGTAAGCGGCTATAGTACACGATCTAGCTAGTATTATACTAATGATTCTCCAAACGCGCTCGGGCTGTGACGTGGCGGGCTCAGATACGGTTCGCCGACGGCGCGGGTAAACGGGCAGGGCGGGAGGTGCGGCTGTGGTGAGAGGGGATGGGCCTACGGGGCAGATGCGACAGGGCTCGGACGCGCGTGGGAGGCGGAGCGGTGCTCGAACGCAACGGAGGGGCGGAGCGGGGCTCGGATACGCGAATTCGGTGGGCTGCGGGGGAATAGGAGAGATGTTAGTACATGTTGTCTTTGGGGTTTATGTTCGCTGTAGCAAGATAGGAGGGGAATGCTGAGACGCGCGGAGATCATAATCAGGTCTCGGCACTCGATTGACAGTGCTACGATTCCCACGACCCTCATCTACCCCGCATTCCCCACACCCCCACATCCCGCCCCACACAATGTCCTATCGTCTTGCGTCCTCTGCCCTCAAACTCCGGTCGCCCGTAGTGCAGGTCGGGAAGAGACATTCCTCGGGGCATGGGGACTACAAGGCATGTTGTCGACGATATCGGCCACACTCTTCCGATAACCTGTTGTCCTCCGTAGCACTTCCCGTTCGACGCCGCGCAAGCCCTCACACACAAGACGAAGTTTGCGGCTAAATGCGCAGCGTTCATGGGCGCGGGTTTCTTCGTCCCGTTCGGAGCGATCTACGTCCACTGGTGCGCCGCAGCCTCCCCCCTTTGATGATCCAGGTCTCACCTTTGGGTACAGGCACCGCCCGGGAGGACTCAAGAACCCTTGAGCTCGTAGATTGAATCAAGTGTGCCAAGATGGGCCAGACAATCTTGCTAAACAGAGCCCCCGCACCACATCGCTGTAATTCTATACGTATACCATGTCGCGACATAAATCCAAGAACATCAATTTTCTTCTTGCCCGCGCTACTCGCATTTTGGAAGATAAAGGACAAAGGCAGTGTTAGAAGTAACACCATTGTGATTGGTTGTCTCTAGAGCAAAGAGAGAGTCATAATTTTGATGCATGGATTAAGCTGAAATATGGCATATTCGTGATAGTCAAGGACGCAAACTATCTACAACGCAGAATTAACCAGGGCTGCGAGACTCGCCTTCATCTCGTGCCTTAGCTGGCCACCAACAACAGCTGGCGAGTCTTTCTGGGTATAAACCCGCAGGCCAAGCACCACCGTATCGTTATCATACCCGGACCCCGTCACAGAGCCCTCGGGGTGGTATTCAGAATCTTCGCTGCTTTCCGACGTGCTGTGGGAACCGGTGTCGGACACAAGATCCTCGTCCGCGATCGACGCAGGCAAGTCGTTCAGGTCGACCTCCTTGCCCTCGGCCGCCTCGTCGTCGCTGCAGTCCTCATAGTTCTCCTCATCATCGTCAACAACGACTGCAGGTGGGGATACGACGACTGGATCTCGGGCTTCGCTGTCCGCTTACCCCTATTCTCCTTCTTGGTCCACGTAGCCACGCCGATCGTTTTAGTGGTCTTCGTCATCGAAGTCTCTATGACGGTATCCCCTTCTGTTGGCTCTTCGGCGTCCGCTTTCGGGGACGCATCCTCGTCCTTGGTGGCGTCAGCGTCGGCAGGTGTTGATGCTTCGTTCTTGAGTGCCGCTTTAGCTACACGCAACTGCTTCTCCGCCTCGACGGCCTTGGTCTCTAGTTCCGTGAGATCCTGTCCTGCTAGAATGTCAAGCCGAATCGGAAGATTCTCCAGGACAGCGCTGTTGGAAGTGCGGCGTTCAGACGCAAGTATGGATTAGACACGGGAAAATCCGAACCTTGGTTTGAAATCTAAACTCCGATCAGACCTTTTAGTTGTAATAATTACAGGTGCGAAACCGGCTTACTGGAAGCGATGGACTGGCTCTTCGCACGCTCCGTCTCGACTCGACCGAGTTTCCGCGGATCGCAATTCAACGGATTGTACGACTGGGAATCTCAACATCAGCATCCAACATCGTCATATTTAGAGCACTTACTTGAACGTCGTCGTTCACTTCACGGTCAAGACGGACCTGTCCGACGATAATCAACAACCAAGTCCAGACAGAGATTGATGCGGCTTGCGATGCTTACATGAACAACATAGTCTCCCTGCTCCAGTTCAATCTCGAGGTTGACGCTGCGCAAGTAGAATCGCGTAACAGCCGACTCGGCCAGAATCTCCTTGGAACCCTTCTTGAAGAGCACGAATTCGAACATCCAGCACGAATTGCCCGAGATGTCCGAGAAATACCGCTCGTCGAGCTTCGAGAGGACAATCACGGTCTTGGCGGGGGATGGTATTGAAATAGTGACTGCGATCAGCCCGTGAGGACGCGGTTCACCGGAGCTAGGAAGAATAAAACGTACATGAGATATCGCCAAAGCTCCACGCGGAGGTAGGGGAACGGGCCGTGACTTGCAGCCACTGCGACGACATCACCCATGTATCATCAAATAACAGCGTTCGCTCCACCAAGTCCCAGCTGTCCAAGAAATCCGAGTCTGAAATCAGATTTGCGTCAGCGAGAGCACAAGAAACGGCAGCGCACTCACACTCCATGACAAACTGGCCGTCGTTTCCGAACCCATGCTGCAGCTCCTGCAGCGCGGGCAGCCACTCGGGCGTCCACTCCTTCGACCCGTCTGCCCACGGCCCCGTCCACTCGGAGTCGCCCCACGGGTTGCGCAGCACGACGAACCGCTTGCCACGGTACTCGACCGCGCGGAGCACCGAGTACGCGTGCCCCCGATGAGCCCGTTGACGGTGAGGTCGTCCGTCCCGCTGCGCGTGCTGTCGAGCGTGTCGAAGCCGCACCCGAAGAGGCGGTCTTTCGTCGCGAAAAGCAACTCCTCTTTCCAGAAGACGTCGGTGTCGAGGATGTCCTGGAGCCCTGGTCAGAAGATGCAAGAAATGAGCAATGCATT
The DNA here is from genome assembly GCA_029204085.1 of Mycena sp. CBHHK59/15. Taxonomy (NCBI): domain Eukaryota; kingdom Fungi; phylum Basidiomycota; class Agaricomycetes; order Agaricales; family Mycenaceae; genus Mycena; species Mycena sp. CBHHK59/15. Next base: position 10,219 of record JARGXW010001378.1, read on the forward strand.
GAGACTGACTTTCGTGGGGATGAAGGTTGACACGCCGCTGTGGTAAAGTCAGGAGGTGTACACCGCAGGATCTGTATGCATTACCCAGTAAGATCCTCTGTTCAAAGGATGAGAATAACGATAAGACGGTAGATTTTAGACGTACCTATGGCCTCGCAAGAAAAGCCGCCAGAATTGAAGCGTAATCACCGTGTAATTTGGCATACGCCTACCTCTATTTGAGATTGAACGAGGAGAGCGGTCAGGGACACACCTTTTCGATGAGCGGGACCCACGTCTCGTTTTCGGTTCCTGACCTGGCAAAATAAAGACTTTTACCGCCTGTTCTAGCGGCCGTGTTGTAGAGCTTTTTGTCGTTGTGATACAACGCTTGCTCCGCGGGGTTCAGCTGTTCGAATTTGGGGATGGACGTGAAAAGAAGACTGCATGTGCGCGACAGTTAGCAAGTCAAACAAGAGAGAAATATGCTCACTCGTCGATGATGACAGTAACCCAGCTCGAGTCGCGGAAAAATATCCAGCCATATACCCCTACTTTTTCGTCGCGGGCGACACAGAACTTTTCCATCAGGCCCTCTGCAGTGGACATGGTCGATAGCGCTGAGAGGAACCAGCAGTCCCCCAGCCGGCCTTGGACAATATCATTCGAATGCGCGCCGTCGACGAAAGAGGATGGCTTGTCGAATATTTTAGGGACGCGTTGCACATCCGAAGGCGAGTATACGCGATCTTCTTTCGAGAGTCCAAACAGACACCTGCACCTCTCATCGATTCAGCGGCGCACACATCGAGCCACTCGACATACCGCGTCTTGTCGTTCTCGAGATCAAACTCCACGTCCCTGTATACATGAGGCATCGGTGCACTGTCGCGCCGATGTCACGCAACACACCTAAAGCGGCGATTCTTTGCCCTGCAATCCTTCGCTATGCGCTCAACGAGCGCTTTGCATTGCGCCAGAGCCTTCTCCAACTCGTCTGTCACGAGCAATCCTGCGCGTTTTCTTGCTGGGCAAACGATGCCTTGCCGGATTCCGTGGCTTTGGGTTTCACTGCTCGCCGCTTCTGGTTCCTGAGGTTCATGGTGGAACTAGGGAGGATGGAGTAGCTAGGCGCTGAGCGCTGAGCGCTGAGTGCTTTGAATCAAGAGCGCTTGATCGCTGTGCACTAGGGGTCAGCTCATCTATTCTAACAGGCGCCGATCACAGCCTTCGGGCCCGTGATTTGTTGGAAATAGCGCCGGTCAAGTTTTCGCAGCTCACTCGGTAGTAGCGCTGGAGACAGCTATCCGCAGAGCTGGCCAGACAGTCGTCCAGCCGGAATGCGTTGAACGCGGTGCGGAATGGGAAAGGGTAAACTTGGGCTGAACAATGTCATGTCTACCTATGGCCTCACACTACACAGCCACCATCAGCTAGCAGACCGGCAGTGGCAGTGCAACGTTCATCTTTCAGCATGTTTGTTCTGTCTCTAATCTGGCTATGCAACCTTCCGATTTCCTAGCAAGAGGCACAAATCTGTTCTTCGAGTTAACTTCGACTTGCTGTAAGTACTTCACGCCCGAGACCTGCACTGTTGAACTTTCAACTTTTCAAGTCCACTGGCCGAAATTGGGTTAAAGACCGCGGCTCGCATGATCCTCGCCGAGTCGCAGTTTTTGCGCCACAACTTGAGAACTCTCTCTGAAGTCAACCTGAAGTGATTAATTTCATTAAGCCTTGTATCTGCCTCGAAATTGCACTAATCTGAAGTAAAGCAGGACGAATGACACCGACGTGCCCATGATATGCGTGGAGATTGGAGCGCTTAGCTGATAGAACGGAGAATATTCAGGTCAATTGCTGTATTTCCCCTCAAGGAGTACTCCTTCCTCTTGTTATAGAGAATATACCGTCGGAGCCGCTCGCAAGTATGTAGGCACTTGGTCCCGTCGCAAATGCGTAGCACGCTGCCGCATTCTATCGAAACTGCCTCGGACTAATGGGAAACTGACGTTTTTGGGTCAGTTTCTGGGATGATCTTGCCTCATGAAAATGTACAGCTTTTGAGGCATGAAGAGGATTGCGGATATATCAAGTAACACATATATTGTTCAGAATTAGTTGTTATTTTTGGCGGTGGCTCGTATCAGCGCAACAGCCTCTTGAGAGCGGGGTATAATAGAACATTTGAAAGGAAGCGGCATCCTAGCACTCCGATGAGTCCGGGAATCATTTAAAGCTAGCAACAAGGCACTCACGAGACGAACCCAGGGAAGAATTCATAAGTGGGTTCAATAACTTTCCCGTCGTCCCCAACTGCCTTTGTGATATCAAACGTGGCCAGCATGGAAACTATCGCAATCCACATAGACGAAGTTGCCATATATCGTCCAGGACAAATCCTAGCACAGAAGTTACAACCAAGAAAAGCTGATCACGTCGAATCACCCACCTTCGTCCGAACCCGAACGCTGCATCTGAGTTCCTCACATCCGGATTGGGCTTGCCATCAAGAAGGAATCGCTCCGGCTTGAAGGCGTATGGATCGGGATACATGTCCTGTGATGTTTTAGGCACCTAAAGGAAGGTAGAACTGGTGTCGGCTGACCTCATCGTGAGAGATGGCCCTGCGAATGATGCAAACATTGAAACACAACGAGGATGTGCGATGTCAGATTTTACATACCACGTATTTGCGATAACGATCGAGTTCGCGGGCATCCTGTATCCGCGATACTCGTCCTCAACTGCAAGGAAGTGAGGAATACCTGGAGAACAAGGAAATAGGAATATATTTGATGTGAGATAAAGCTGGGCGATAACGAACCAAGCGGGACCACACTCTTCCATCGAAGAACCTCTTGTACAAGCGCCGAAATATATGGCATGGACATCTCGTCGTCGAAATTCGGTAGACGACCGTGTCCGACGACGGAATCGATCTCCAGCTGGGCCTTCCTCTGAGCTTCTGGATTTGACAACATGCCCAGAACGAACGTGCCAAGGGCCGAAACCGTCGTATCGGAGCCCGCAAGGTACATGCTGCCAGAAGTTGACCTCACGTTGTCGTCCAGGGTTTCCTTGTCCGCCGTCTTATCCCAGTCACGCAAGCTGTACGAAGTGAAGGACGGCGAAGCGGTTCCCATAGTCTGAACTCATGAATCGAATAAAAACTGGTCGGAAGAGAGATAAACACACGATGTTGCGCTTCGTATCAGCGTATGGGGTGTCCCTCGCGGCGAGCGCGAGCTTTCTCCACTCCCTGGCTTGACGTTTGAATTCGGCACCGGGAAGCCATTCAGGAACATATTTGAGGATTGGCATGGAATCCTACACCTTTATTTAGCAGCGCGATCATGTGTCCAAGGGAGCAACCAACAACGAGGTATCGTCCAGGAACATTGGCGATTGAGAGGCTGTGCATGGCCTGTTTGGCCATACTAATGTACGGGTCGTTCGATGGAAGCACATTAATGCCATACGCGACAGACATGATAAGCTCGCCGGCCATGCTGGAGTGGTGATGAATGCCAATTGAACGATATAAATTTCCGCCACACACTGTCGTAGATGATCCATTATGCCGTCAGGGTTCTGGAGGGTACGAAGAAGCATCCCGTGACAAGCCACAAGCTCTTTGGGACGGAAGGTACGCGACGCTTTGGCGGAGAACGAGTTTTGGAACAGTCTTCTATGGGCACGCCTGTGAATTGCCAGTGAGCACCTTGCACAGGTATGATGCGCGCAGAACGTACCAACGATCCCCTGGTAATTGCACAGGTCATACTTGGCTACCCCACTAGATTTTATGCCTATTGGGCGTACCGTATCTTATGAACCCTGTGATGCTTTCAGTCCCTTGTAGAGTGAAGAGAAAAACCCAAACCCAAACCGAAGTCCCACCCCATCAGCTCGTTGACCATCGGCATCCGCGCCCTGTGAACCTTTTACAAATATGGTCGCGCGAGAAGGGAGCACCTAACCTGTCTGAATAGATAGACGATCGTCGTGTGAGGAGGTCATCTGCCGCCTTGGCTGAGGAAAGAACAATTATGGATTGCCCAGCGACACTCAAGTGGATGATATCGGAATCTACGGGGGATGAGCATCCCCTAAAAAGAAGACGAAACTGGAGTAGCAGACCATATTTCTTGCTCCATTCCATGTATGTCTCCCACTCGAAAGTTTTCGGAATGTCGAACATGTTACCCACGAGCGGCAATCTCCTCGGACCAGGCGGTAAAGGTAATTTTGAGCATGAGTTGCGGTAACGATGCACCACAACGACACCCAGAAAAGCACATATAGCACAGTAGAGGAGAGAAGAGGCCATGATGGTGAAGGTGAGAGTGCCGCAATGTCACCATTTTATCGTATCTAGATATCTCCCGATTCCCGCGGTGAGCTTGGCCACAGACATACGGCTGAATGTCTGGACGCCAGCCTGTGGGGCAGCACAGCGACACACCGCGTGATAAAGACGTCCAAAATTGGCCTAGAATTCGAGAATCCGCCGACAAAGATTCGCTAAGTAGATCTCATGATAAACGGCGTCTAATTGAAGACACACGCATTGAAATCCGCCCCAAGTACGACCCCGAGGGAATGGGTTGGGTGAGTCATCATGCCAGTGGGAGCTGATTGCTCCGTCGCCGAATTCGCGAATCTTCAAGCCCCTGCTTTTCCGCGTGTGAATGGAACATTTGTCACCACATTCAGCGCTAAGCACGGTGGATGACAGTGGCGTGGAGCGAGACCTGTTTCGCAGGGCAGTGTCTATGAAAGTTCCAGCAGTACTGACGGTTAATGCCGCAAATGCGACGGAAACTCTGAAGACAATCATATTCAGAAGGGATACTGTATGCAACATAGCCAAGTTTGCGTCCCTGATGTTCAAGATTTTTGCCCGCCTGCCGCTGCGCCGTCCGCCATCTTCTCACCAACCACGAACGTAATCTAATCTAATTTGCTTTGACTATGCTATTTTCTGCGCTGCTATAGTCCCAGGATTCTGTGAAGCTGGTGCTGGTATCCAGGTGCTTAGATCTACAGCCTTAAATGTGGTCAGCTCGTCGAAGGTATTTGGGTATTGGCGTAGTTTAGAGTACATATTGGGCCGGATGTATTCTTAGGCTACAACCCGGCACGTTCCGAAAGGGGACATAGCTGGGCTAACAATTTATCCTGCTTCTTATCCTGAAGAAAGTGGATCGATCACCTTGTCACCTTGTGGGTTACTGTACCAAGTTGTAGGGTAGCAACGGTAACGGTAACGACTCGCTTGTTGCGTTGCCTATTTTTTGGCCAGTAACGGTAACGGTGAGCTTGGTTGCCTGAAATTTTGCGTTACATTGAAAAAAATCGTAAAAATCGTAAAAAATTAGTTTGAGCTACCACGGTGGTCTACTAGTTGTCGCCTGGTTCATAATTATCGCCGGTCCCCGCCTTCTCGCTTCTGAGTCAGAATCATCTGCCGGTACACCTCCCTTTGCCCATAACTCCCCACGAGGATTGTATGCCCAAATATCTTCTTCCGCATCACCCGCTGAGATTCGTGCTTCACCATCAGTGTGAACTCCGACTTTAGCAACCCAGCGGCCAGAGGGATCCTGAACGCGAACACGGAGTACACGATCAAAGACCACCAGAAGAGAAACTCCCGAGTCATCATCGATGTCATCCACGTCTTGGTCTTGCTCGTCCTCGGAACCAACATCCCCGTCGTCATTAATTGATCCCGATATCGCTGGGAGGAAGTGGCTCGGCGCAGGAACCGAGGCGTGCCTTGATTTCCTCTGCGAGAATTGTCGTGCCCAAGATATTTCCGCAAGGCCTTTCGTGTCTCCCGGCTCGTGAGGCATTCATAGGAGAGATTGTATTCGGGCTTTTTGTTGGATTTGGAGTGGCTGTGCGCAGCTGTGCGAGCTGTTGCGAGCTCGGTCACTACCTACCGTGGTATGGGCAACCTCACCGTTGCCGTTCAAGGTTTCCTGGTAACGGTTGCACCAGAGAAATAGTATAAAAGTAGAAGCATGTACACTACCGGATTACAACGAAGTTCCCCATCGTTGGCCTATCTGTCTCCTTGTGATGTTCTCCTCTGGGGCTTATTTCAACACTTTTCTGGGATGATGCAGAGCTCCCACGACCGCTTGATGATATCACGGCCATCGGGGGTGGTGAGCCAGTCATAGATTAAATTAAAATTCTGGTTGCCTATTCAAGCAACCGTAACACTCACGGGGCTGCCTGTTGCCTAAAAAATAGGCAACGCCATGTAACGGTCCCGGGGCCGTTGCTACCCTACAACTTGGTACAGTAGTCTCTCTTGACACTGACAGACTCCCTTCGCCTCCCCCACTATGACATCATGTGGTCATTTTCCCAGCACGTGTTAGTCAGTGCGATGACATTGTTCATACTGAGTTCCGAGTTCAGTGCAAGTTCATTGTCCATTAAAGTCATTTTCTTAGTTTCATTTACTGAAAAAAAGAGAATGCATATTTACAGATCCATTTCAATTATTTCCTTAGTGAGTTTAAGTTACAAAAAGCCTTAAGAAAGGTCAGGTTGACAATGGACATGTTCTAAATTAAGTCCTTTTGCAGAGACAATTTACACATCTGCCACATCAATTTAAAGGCAAATTTTCTGTCATTTTTTTCTGGGTGGTCTTATATATGCATCTAGTAGTAGAGTACAGCAACATTGATGCTACAATAAAACCTTCAAATATATATTACTGCCAGCTGATTTCTGTAGTGGGAGAGGAGAAAACGGAGGTGAAAAGGAACAGCATCTTACACATACGCTAAATGGAATTTGGAAAGGGGGGAAACAGAATAGAGAATGGGGTAGAAAAAGAAAATCATCAGAACACCTGCGCGGTTCAAACCCTAGCAACATCGGACAATTAGCTAATTATATCCCAGGCCATCCAACCACTAGAACATAGGAACCTTACTCATTTGTGGCAAACATTGCATTATGACACGCAGGCACTCTCGGCGAAGAGCAGCGACATTGGTCAGCATTTGTCCACTTTAGGCAATGTCATAGTGGGGGAGGCGTGGGCCAGCCCTTGTTTACATGTTTACATTGAATATCACGCCTCTGTCTAATACAAGACTGAGGTATGGCCGAAACCGACCACGGCGGATCATACGGGCTAAGTCAAAGAGAGATAAGAGGAAAGAGAAGAAAAGGCTCCGTCCACCCGACTGTACAGTAGCATTACATAATCCCCTTACGCCCTGATAACGGTGCGTCCCCTCATTATGTAATGATGTGAGATGCATGCACAAACAACTCATTTATTGGACGCGTTTGGGGCCACCTTCATTCTTAAAGTCTGCACTTACCTAACACGATACTGGAGGGTTCACAGCGAAGGCACACATCCTATGAATCGTTGAAGCCATTTGGCCGAATTTACATTATGTTTTGATAGTCTAGTGAATTTTCTCTGTCGGGATGCCAAAAATGGCAAATACCGGGCTAGTCGGCCACCCATCTAAATACATTGTTGAGGCCTGGACTGGGGCCACAGTCCACTAGGGGTTGTACAGGAGGTATGTGCAGAGTATTGTATACAGTCAGACTGTACATACGAACTACAGGAGGGGTATAAATATTTCCTTCTGATGGGCATCAGGATCAGTGAGATCGAGGTCACTGAGTAACTGAGCATCATGCAACAGGCAGAGCCTATGAGGGTCCAAAGTAAGCCATAGGTGGTTCCATAGGAAGGATATAGACATACCTGAAGGGGCCTTTCCATTCCTAGATACCAACATCCCCTCCAAAAAATCCACATGTCCGTGCCACTGAAATTCAGTGGTTTGGGGTAATGGACAGTGGTGAGAGGGGAATCAAATAGATAAAATGTGGGAATGCCTTGCAAAATGAAGTACACACCATCCATACTAAGGTCCAGACCTGCAGCATGAAGGAATCATTTGATATACAGGTGGCCAGGTTGTGCCACTCGAGATCAGAGCGAAGTCTTTGTGGCAGCCTAGCAGGGGGGGATCCATAGCTTTTCACAACTTAGGATAGCTGAGCTTGATGCCTCGAGTCAGGGGAGAAGAATGAGCCCAGAAAGTCGTGGATTGACAAAGAATTGGTAGAGAAACAGGTGGTGGCCAGTCATTGATGGCGTTCGCAGTTAAGGAAATGATGTTCACATGCTTCAGCTCGTGATCAAACATGCCACAACTTTTGATCAACACATCACTTTGTGTTGAAATTTGGCATGGACTGGCAGCAGAGGTCGTACTCCATCCCCTGAGTGCCAGCTCTTAAAATCCTGAAGTCCCTAGCAATCTAAGTCCAACTGGTCAACTAGCTAGGGTGGCTGACTGGCTGGTTGCCTATAGTAGTATTGAGTGCTCATGCAGGCCCTATGTTATGGAGAAGTCCGAGTACATTCATGAAGTTATAATTGTTTATTGCAATTTTCAAAACTAATGTCTTTCGCTGAAAAAAAGCTTTTGTAAGAGCACCAAGGGGTCTGTGACGTCAGGGGTTCGGATCTCAGCACAGCCACTTTCCGATCTAAACACAACCAAACAGTGCATGCAGCTAGACTCATTAAGACTCATGGTCAATCGCCAGGTCAGCGACGATGCCAAACTCATTGGCATACGTCTTTTGCATTGCGGCCGTGATTCTTGCAAGGAAATAGCATGTGTATGCAGATTCTCGACTCGGACTCTGTCACGCTCGCTCAAACGTTTCCATACTACTGGGAGTGTCGCCAAGGCTGCAGTGCTCAACACAGGTCAGCCAAGGATCCTCCAGAATGCTGACTCTGCATATCTCTTGCGTTTGGCACAACATAACCCCACTGTTTTCCTTGATGAATACATACATTACCTTGAAACTCATCGGCATCTTCCGGCTTCAATTTTGACTGTCCACCACACCTTTGAGCGGGTAGGGCTCAACATCAAACGTGTTCAGAGGGTGGTGTCCAAACATGATCCCCTTCAGGCTGGCAACTTCATCGACCGCATCTCCCGTTACCCTGCCAACTATCTCGTTCCTATTGATGAGATGTCGAAGGATCATCGCACATATGCAAGACTATGGGAAGGTCATGGAAGGGTGATCGTGTCGAAGTGTATAGTCCATTCATTCGCAAACAGAGATTTTCTGCCCTCTGTGCACTGGGCCTAGACGAGGGCATTATTGCATCACGAATAACTGAGGGTTCATTCGACTGTGATACGTTCATTGATTTTCTACGAAATGCCTCTGGCGCGAGGCCGGCTATCAGGATTTGACCTGTTACCTAGAACTCTGACATCAAACAAATTGCTGTGGCTCAATGAATACTAGGTCATGACCTAGTATTCGTTGAGCCTGTCAAGAAATTTCCTGAGGCCCAACGAAACGGGCTGGGTACCCTTCGTATGGGACCTGTAGAACCATCACAATGGGCACGGCGCACAGCCCTAGCCTGGTTTACCGGCTGGATCTGCAACAACAATGGTTCATATGCAGATAATCAGCTAGACTGTTGAATAACTGTAGTGTCAAGAGATATGGTTGAGGTAGAAACTGGGGGTCTCGACTTGCATAGCATCGGTCTGACCAGTTGATTTTGGTGGATGTATTGAAATTGGAGGAGGTTCATTGGTTGTAAAGCCATGGTTTTTATCAAGCAGTACGGATTTGAGCTTTTCAACGGTGACTTTCGAAATGTGGAATTTCTCCTCAGGCCATTTGTCCTGCTGGCATGGAACCAATTTAGCTAGTGCCTTTTTATTAATTGATGTCCAGTTGTGCGTGGATTTTGGATCTGGTGGGCATTTCAGATGCATATTGATCCACATGGGATGATTCACAACACAACCAGGCCTTGGCTGCCCTTGAGAGGCTGGTGGATTTTAAATCCAGACTGGAATTGGCCGAAAATGGCTGACGGACAAAGTATTTGCCCTCTGCTGAGTCCAGTTGTGCATGGATTTTGGATCTGGTGGCCATTTCAGATGCATATTGATCCACGTGGATGATTCACAACACAACCAGGCCTCGGCTGCCTTCACATTTTTCACTCTCATTCCAGTGGAAAATGTCAGGAAAATATTTTGACTTTTTCACTCGTATTTTCACTGAAAAATGTGGTAATAAATGATTTATCTTTTTCATCATATTTTTCAGTGAAAAAAGCGAAATAAAAGATTATGAAAAATGTCTGAAAACATGGGTTCTCCATTTCCAATCTTATACCATTTTTCACTGAAGATTTTTCATGCATTTTATTGCATTTTTCCAGGTGAAAATTGTGGTGAAAAACACTGGTTGAGCATTTCAATTTTTTCACCTTCTTTTTCAGTGAAAAATGTTGTTTATTTTTCAGACATTTTTCACTGAAAAAGAAGGTGAAAATTTTAATTTTTTTTTAACACTTTCTCAGTTCAAGGTGAAAAATTCGAAATAAAATAAGAAAGTGATGAAAATGTTTTGAAAATTTCACCTGCTTTTTCAGTGAAAAATGTGTGAAAAATAAACGACATTTTTCACTGAAAAAGAAGGTGAAAATTTTGAAATGTTCAACCAGTGAAATTTAAAAAATTTTCACCATCATTTTTGCCCACAAATGCACTGGTTGAACATTTCAAAATTTTCACCTTCTTTTTCAGTGAAAAATGTCGTTTATTTTTCACACATTTTTCACTGAAAAAGCAGGTGAAAATTTCAAAACATTTTCATCACTTTCTTATTTTATTTCGAATTTTTCACCTTGAATTGAGAAAGTGCTGAAAAAGTTTTAAAATTTTCACCTTCTTTTTCAGTGAAAAATGTCTGAAAAATAAACAACATTTTTCACTGAAAAAGAAGGTGAAAAATTTGAAATGCTCAACCAGTGATGTGTATGAATTATTGGCAAGAAAAATCATAAATTTTATTTCGAATTTTTCACCTTGATTCTGAGTCAAAAAAAGTACTGAAAAAGTTTTAAATTTTTCACATACTTTTTCAGTGAAAAATGTCTGAAAAATGTCTGAAAAATATTGAAGTTTTTCAGCGAAAATATTGGTGAAAAACTTGAAATGCTCAACCAGTGCATCAGCATGTTCAAGTGGCCACCAGCAAGTGCGGTTTAAAAATTTGTGCTGACTAAGCATGATCAGGCTCTTTTGATGGCAAACTGCCTCTCAGGCTCATTCTCATCCTGTTGGACCACTGTGGCTACCAAGTACCACACTTATGACTTACATACTTGAAATGAACTCTCCAGTCTTTTCTTGAGTTACAGGAACTTTGTAGTCATGTCAAAAAATCCACCTTTGTTTTGTTGAGGCTTTCAGTCCCTTTGCCGCTGATCCAGATGCACCTAGTATGGGCTCCCATGGACTCGATATGGACCCAGAAACAGGCCCAAATATTATTTTCACCAATTCTACATGCATTCTCCAGAAAAGTTTGTCAGAATTCAACTCAATAGGGGCACTTGTATTTCTAAATTCAAGCTGCAGCTTAGGTCTAAAAATCTGTTCTGGATAATACATGCAAAATGAATTATGAGCATTTGTGGTCCAATAATTTATGCAGTAGCATTGCTGGTTGATTTTATACCAGGTACATCCATTGAGACTGACAATTTGACAGGCACTGGTTGAGCATTTCAATTTTTTCACCTTCTTTTTCAGTGAAAAATGTCGTTTATTTTTCAGACATTTTTCACTGAAAAAGAAAGTGAAAATTTTAAAACTTTTTCAGCACTTTCTCAATTCAAGGTGAAAAATTCGAAATAAAATAAGAAAGTGATGAAAATGTTTTGAAATTTTCACCTGCTTTTTCAGTGAAAAATGTCTGAAAAATAAACGACATTTTTCACTGAAAAGAAGGTGAAATTTTTGAAATGTTCAACCAGTGAGGGCATCTAAATTGGGGCATACACGATGATCCCATCAAAATCCCGTAACATTGCCGGTGGCCAGTTCAAGTGGTGTCGAAGGCCTTACAGCCATTTGCGAAAACATTGGCACTGCTTGGAAAAATTTGCTCACTTTTCATTTTGATGGAGCGTCAAGGATTACTGTTTTGAGCACAGATTAGCTGCCGCTTTGGGATGGGCCCAGTCCAGACCTCTTGTCCAAAGTCAACACATATCCCAAAAGCTGGCCAGAGCACAAAAACCACAGAATATCTTCATGGGAGTTGTGCTATGACTTCTTTCATCAAAAGTATGCTGTCTCACCAGCTACATAAATAGTCTACAGAAAATGTGAATCTCAGAGCCTGGACCTGGCCATCTGAAAATGGTAATCCTTGGTGGTCCATCAAATTTCTTGTTGAGATTATGTTTGTGACCCAACACAAGGTTGTTGTTGAAACCGGCATCAGCCAGTGGATTAATTCTGCTGGTTTCGGCTTCGGATTGATGTTGAGAGTGACCAAGTGTGATGTGTGATTGACCCAAATTGCCCGATGTAAAATAAACATCAAGCACTGGGTCAAACTCAGGACTTGTCCTCAAGCTCTTCCTACAATGAATATCTTGTGTCACCTTTCACTTTCAGCGCATAAGTTTCTCTCAGTCCACCCTGTGTTATCTATGTATGTACTCTGGTATGTTTAAAAAAGCTGGGCTCACAGTTGGTGGCTTGGTCTGTACAGAACAGACAAGACTACAACATTGTGGGCACAGATAATCTAGTGCCTTTCTAGCAATGCTCAGCTCACTGCCCTCTATTCTTGTAGAATTCCATCAAGATCCTGATGGTCTTCTCTACAAGTGCCGCATCTGCCCCATCAAAGTCGGTGACCATTGGATAGTGCTCAATCAACTCAGTCAGCATGTCAAGACTTCTCGGCACTTGAAGGCACATGCTGAGAAAGGAAAACTTGAAAGGCTTGCACCTTTACCACCCCTCCTGTCAATACAGGATGCACCCCTGGGCATGCCAAGTCTATGCCAAGTTCCTCTGAGAGCGATGCCTCTCCAGATTCTTCTATGCCAGTACATGATTGCTTGAAGAATGGCCATACCACCCCTCTTACAGGGAACACCACCAATATTTCTGCAGATCCTTTTTGTCAGTATGTGAACGTCATACTTATTTCATATGTGACTTATGACCTTGTAGGATTCATACCTGATGAAAACCAGGGAGCGCTTGATGATCCAGTGGAGCCAGAGGAGTTTTTGCATCTGGCATGGACAGATTCCACTGGGTGACATGTCTTCTTTACAGCAGGTGGTGCAGAAGCTGATTGGGATCCTCTTACCAAGTCACTTGCACACGCGCTTCAAGGTGCTCAAAATGACAAGACAACATATGCCCAGGACTTGCAGGAGGAAGACCCCTTGTTCTGGGGAGGTAAGTCTGTTTGTGACAGTGCCTCCTGCTTTGAGCATATGGCTTCAAGTTAATATAGATGATTCTGATATTTC
>JARGXW010001379.1:0-23478 GCA_029204085.1 Mycena sp. CBHHK59/15
CATACGCAGTTTTGATGTTGGGGTCCAATGCTTCGGCGACATCAGAATTAATTGACCAAGCTAAAAAGGCTCACCGAGACAAATGAAATAGACATCAGTATCATCAGTCTTTCCATACCATTTCTCGAGGTTGTTGAGGCCGGCATTGATTGACTCTCGCATATCAGTGAATTTTTCGGTAGCCGCCATGTTTCTCCATGTCTCTGCAAGAGCCTCGAGAAGAGGAAGAGTGCACCAAACCGTTGGATGCCTTGAGCTGGAGAATGATTGCTGAATATTGGCAGGCTCCTGTGGACACACAGTAAAGTATCGGTTCAATTCTAATTAAATATTGTTCACAGTAATATATACTTGAAGGACTTCACACATCTTGATAAGTTGATCCCAGTCCCGGGTCGATAGCCGGAAGTCCGAGTACGACTTTTTAACGAGGTTCGGCACTTCCGTGCTGTCATCAGCAAGAAGCACAAATTGATTGACAGCCTGCAACAGTGGTTAAATAGGGCTCTATCGTGGAAAGGGAGACGAACAGGTCGCAGCAAAATCAGTTGGTTGAGGAAAGTAAACATGGATGCCCAACGAGTTCGAATCCAGCCTAGGAGCTGAAGAACGGGGACATCGGTTTGGGTGCACATCTTCTTGAAGAATGCCTGCGCTTGCAGCAAAACACAGATCTGGTCACAATTAATTTATCAGTTCATAATCAAGCTGCGCATTCAACAATTAAAAATACAAAGTACCTGCTTAACAAGAGCAAGTGCCTTCCCCACGGCATCCTTTGGAGTAGGGCCATCCTTGTCACCATCCTCCCACTCCCCATCCGCAGCGTCCTCGTTGCCATCATCTCCAGCAAGGAGTGCGTCCAATTCATCGTTGTCCATATCTGGATTAGCAGCCATCAATTTCTTTCTCAACTTTTTCACCTTCGTGATGACAGCCTTCGCAGACAGAGGGGACACATCGGAAAGGAAGTGCCCAGCTGTGAGATGCACCGCGTGCTCCATGCATCTAATTGAAAGATTAAAGTAGCCCAAAAGAATTGAGTTAAATGATCTTACCGGACATGTCGCTCAACTGGATCCCACCAGTGCTTGAGAGGATCAATTTCCTTTCCAAGTGCCTTCAAGGCAGTGTCATTGTTGGTGGAATTGTCCACCGTGAACCAGCCAACCTGAGAGAGGGAATTAGATGAGATGGATTCAAAAATTACAACACAATGTCTACCTTGTCTCGAAGGTCATATCTATCAGATTTTGGAAAGGTTATCCCCAGAATGGTTTCCTTCGATCAGAGTGTACGCAAGCTGCTCGGATTTGAGGCTCCATTCCTCCAGGCTGTCGGCGGGCGCATCAATATAGTGGCCCATCACCCCAACACTGGTTGAACATTTCAATTTTTTCACCTTCTTTTTCAGTGAAAAATGTCGTTTATTTTTCACACATTTTTCACTGAAAAAGCAGGTGAAAATTTCAAAACATTTTCATCACTTTCTTATTTTATTTCGAATTTTTCACCTTGAATCGAGAAAGTGCTGAAAATGTTTTAAAATTTTCACCTTCTTTTTCAGTGAAAAATGTCTGAAAAATAAACAACATTTTTCACTGAAAAAGAAGATGAAAAAATTGAAATGCTCAACCAGTGCAAGGAACGGGTCACCCGTCTTGGAAGTCCAGGTGTCGAATGTGAATGAGACCTGACCAGGAATATCCTACAAGGTGCCATAGTTATAATTCTGAAACCAACTGAATACAAAAAACATACCTGCAATTTGAGACAAAGGCGCTCCTCGGCATCCACAGTGGCACTTCAAGATCTCCTTGCGCATTTTGGTACAATGTGGAATGTCACTCTCCTTGAGGCTGGGTCGACAATATTGAAGAAGGCTTCGGAATGGGCCTTTGTCGACGAGCATAAACACCTATTGATGTATCAGATTCAATACCTGAGAAAAAGATTATAAGCGAGATACGAAAATCATCCTCTGTCACCATCATTTCAACCAAGTAATTGAGGAGCCCTTGGAGCTGAACGGGGGGTCTTGGTTGCAAAATTGTCAAGTGTTGTTTGCTTCGAGTCCTCTTGATCTTGAATCGATGTTAGTAGAACTGAAAGCATAGCATTATACACATACTTGAAAAATCCTTGGGTGGTTGCCTGACGGTGAAGGGGAACATTGTTCTTCTCGCACATTCTCTGATATACGGCGAAATGGCCGGGATTACTGCAAAATTAGTTAGCCATGTTCTTGAACGAGCGATGAACGAAATGACTCGCTGACTGATGTGCGTTTGGCGCGACGAGACATTTCCCAGGAGGAAACACTTCTTCACGGGAACACCATCTCTTCTAGTACACATGTTGCAGATAAATAGCTGATGAGGAAGCAGTATTCTACACATACTTGCAAAGGAGGCACCAGTGGCCTTTAACGAGCAGGCCGGTGTCAGGGTCTAAGACCTCTTCCTCTTTGAAGAGGGGCTGGATGTCCTTTGTGAGCTCGGCCTTGGGGCACGTCTTCATTGCCTGAAGTAGTTACTTGAGGTGAATGTAAGATTGGATGATTTTGCTCAATTATTCACCACTCTATCGGCATCACCGAACGACTTGGTATACTCATAGGCTGTGTTGACATCCTCCTGGTCAGTCTCGTCACCGTCGCCATCGTCCTCCGAGTCGCTGGCAGACTGGAGATCAGGCATGTCGTTGTCATCCCCAGAATGGTTGTCCTCGTCCATTCGATCAGGCGAGGGTGAATCGCGGCAAGCACGAGCATGAGGGCGAGGAGGAGCATCACCGACATCTGAGGCCTTGCATTTGACCACCTCTGCGTTGTTGGGGTCTGTCATGCAGCTGGACTGTTTGCGAGAGCACTTGGAGCGACAGAAGTACCGGGTGATATGAGTAGCCTGACCCACAGCAGGGTAGATGTCGCCTCGGTGACCAGCGCAAGTGGAATGTCGTCCTCCCGGTCGTTAAGAATGAGATTTCACTCGCGTCAAGCAGCTCGCTGTTAGGCCCGACTGCGCACTGGTCACTGGAAGACATGGGAGGCGAATGATAATTGGCAGCAGGGTGGCTGAGGCTTTATAGGAAAATTGCCAAGTGTAGAGATCCAGTTCAACGACAGAGAGGATATTGCTCAAGCAGAGTACATCAGAGCACATCATGATGGATTGCAGATGTCTGCCCTGCCCTGGAGTTGTCCAGGTGGGATGCACATTGCGCCATCAGCCATCATGGAATCCCGACGGAATATGTTGCTTTTCTGGGCGAAAAGAGCGTCAGCGCGGCCGCCATCTTGCACACTAGTAAGCAGTCATTGACCCAGATGGAGATCCAGGAGATTAGAGCACATTTAATGTGCTATTTCAAGCAAGAATAAGAGATAAAACAGCCTGTCAAGCCTGCAGGCAGTGAACCATATGAAAAAATGGTACCTTGCATCCATGTGGAAAGGTAGATAACAAAAAAGGGTGGTCAAGGCGGCCGAGAAATGTGTTACAGATGAGGTTTGGAGGAGGTGCAATTTTGAAGTACAGGGCAAGGCAAGGTTCAGAGGATGGATAATGGTTGTTGAGGACTCAGTGCACTGTGTGACGGGAGGGAAACTGAGAAAGAAAGAAGAGCAATGAGAGAGGGAAGAAGGCGCGTCGCAGAAACACCACCATCATTGATGTCTCCATTTAGCTCAAACGCAGTCACAGGTGCCCTCGTGCCAATATGGAATGCGAACCTTTGGCCAAAAGATTACTTTTCAAGGGAAAAAAATGAGTTCGAACAGGTTCAAACATGTTCGGACAGGTTCGTCAAAATCGAAGATTCCTCAAACCCAGAACCTGACCCGCGGTCCGGTCCGGTTTTTTCTGCCACTCTGAACCCGAATAGAGATCCGGTTCGTGTTCGGTTCGGTTTCGGAATCGGTTCTGAACCCAACACCAGCAACACTAAGCGGGTCTAGAGTGAGCTGCCAAGCACAACTGCTGGGGCTTGGTCCATCTTGTCATCATAGCCTCAATTTAGCAGCATTGCTAAATGATTCAGGGCTTGTGCCGTGCTGTCGCTGTCCAACCTCTTGCCAGAATGTGAGTCATTTTGGGTAGTCTAATCACCAACAATATTGGCTGCTTGTTGTAGAGTGGCTGCCACTGCCATCAGGTAAAAAATACTTGTGCACACGTCAACCGTGAAAGTAGTCTGGGACAAGAGAGTGGTTAGCCAGGCAGTGTTCGCCTTAAGGGCAAAGCCTTAAAAACT
Organism: Mycena sp. CBHHK59/15; assembly: GCA_029204085.1. NCBI lineage: Eukaryota > Fungi > Basidiomycota > Agaricomycetes > Agaricales > Mycenaceae > Mycena > Mycena sp. CBHHK59/15. The sequence goes on from JARGXW010001379.1 coordinate 4,255, forward strand.
TAAGGCCTTAAGGATTTTCGATCGAGCTTAAGCCATCCTTAAGGGCTTAAAAAATCACGTGATTACAATACATAATCTTTTATTTTCTCCTCCGTGCCGCGCGTCGACACTGCTGCTCGTCAACGCAAACCGTCGGCACAGGTGATGGAAGAGGAGGAGGTTTTGATGCAGGCATTGGCAGAGGCAGACAAGGACGAGATTCCGGATGATGGGGCCGTTGAGATCGGGTCGAGGACGAGTATATGGGGTAGTTAGCTGCGCTTTCGCCGTGCCTAGGGGCATGGGAAATTTTATTTAAGCCCTTAAAAATGCCCTTAAATTTAAGCCCTAACCTTAATTAAGGCCTTAAGCATCCTCAAACCTCGATTTAAGGCCTTAAAGGCGAACACTGTCTAAGCCAGGTAGTCCTAAACAAGATCTGCCCAGTCATGCCTCTTGGTGGGACAGCCTCCCACAATACCTGGACTAACCATACATTCTGACTCCTGAGTGACTGATCAAAGATACATTTCTGTTGATCAACTGGTGAGGTGGAAGTAGAAGATGGAAAAAGCAAGGAAAAAACGCAAAGCATATGGGGTCGAGAGAATCAAATATACACAGAGAAAAAAAATTGAGACTTGGGGGCAATCCAGATTCCAGACGTCGACACTTGCAGCATTGTCTGAGACTCTGAGATTTTTCAAAGAAATTGCATTAGGGTTGTTCATGGTAGCCCTTTTTCACTCCTTTTTGTGTTCCTTTCTTTCCCCTTTTTCAAAGAGGGAACAAAGAAGGACAGCCAAAAGGAAGTAAAAAAATGGCCCTTTTTACAAAATGAGCTACCCCCCATCATTTTTCAAAAAGGTCCCTTTTGCATCTCCTTTTAGTTTCCTTTTTCAGACTCCATTTCGATTTCCTCTCGCTTCTTGCTCAGATGGTAGTGCCAACGCCTTGAATATGCTGCCTTACATTCAGCACCCCTTCATCAATGTGTACATTCATCTGCAATACTTTGGATGTACTACACCTTTCTCTCTCCTTTTTCTAAATCTGTGAGCTTACCAATTCACAGTAGCCCTTTTTAGCTCCCTTTTTGCTTCCCTTTTTGTTTACTTTTTGCTCAAATGGCAGTAAAATGGCAAAAAGGAGAGAAAAAGGAGAACAAAAAGGAGCTGAAAAATGGCTACTGTGAATGACCCTATTGTTGACGTTGGGGAAATCTGAAATAGGCCAGAAACCTGCTTGACTGGGTAATTTACCTCCAGTCTTCGGAGCAGTCCTGTTTGACCTAATTTACTGTGTAAATACACACTAATTGACCGGTTCCTAAAATAAAAAATAAAACTCAGGTCCCCCAGGTGTCCTTGAGTGCTTGAGCTCTGGAGGTGACTGAGATTGGTGTCCTGACTGCATACAAGCATCCACTGAGAAATCCTGGTCAAAATTTGTGCCAAAGATAATATTGTCGCATGAACCACACCCTAGCATCTGCCGGTTACTGAGTGAGGATTAAAATATTATTAATAAAATTTGACTGTCAATTTTCAGAAATCTCTTTCTATCCCTTGGAAGAGCTGTTTCTCATATGCGAGGTATGCTCAGGTCAGATACTCTTGAAAACTTTGTGAATTCATGCAGCGGCTGAGGTGAATTTGACCATTTTTTTTAGACCATTCCATTAAATTAAGTAATTTATCCTGAATTTCAGAATTTGAAGGAGCTCTTGAAGGCTATTCCCACAACACCAAAATTTGTTGTTGAATCTGTCAGACACATGGATACAGTGCGGACAAGATACTTGGTTAGACAGAGGCTGAGCGCTAGGGCTGAGCCTCTCTGAAGTAGTCAGATTTTAGGAAGATGACATTTGTTATCACTGTAGCTAGTCTCAGACCAGACTGCCCGCGACAGCCCAATTTGGGAGCCCTGTGTGACAGTAGTTTAAATTAGTTGATTAGCCCAAGGGGCGCGTGATCTCTGGATCTTGGCCAATGTTCCCACGACCCACCCACCCCCCCCCCCCCCCCCCCACCCCCCCCCCCCCCCCCCCCCCCCCCCCCCCCCCCCCCCCCCCCCCCCCCCGAAAAAGGAAAGTATTTGGTTGATACAAATATCGGCAATGCCACTGGCAGCAACGAGGCTCCCAAATATAACAAACACTACAGGATCCTGACATAGGGTACAAAATAGACTATGCTGGACCACAGGAGGATCTTTATTAGCTTTCGAGAGACCGCTTTGTTGAGTGCAGAAATTGCCAGGGCTCGCTCGCGTGGCTTGATCAAATGCAACATCAGACGATCACCCCTTGGATTAGCCGGACTCATGTCCGGCAATCTACCAGCCAAAATGATGATCCCCCACAATTTGCACTGCCACATGTGAGGACCCCGACAAGTTCGAGGTCCTTTATCTGCCTTCAGGATGATCTGTTCATGATTCTGAGGATGCAGAAGTGTTTTCAGGGATTTAAATTGATAATCTCTTCAAAGTTCCAGACATAACGGTCAGAGAATGGGTGAATAAGGCCGCTAAAAAGCCCGAATTCATAGCGCAGAGGTCCGGCAATCAATGATTAGGATGACCCAGGCTGTCACGACAGGGCTCCCAAATTGGGATGTCGTGGCAGTCTGGTCTGAGGCTACACTGTAGCAGGGCAGCTGAATTGGACGGTTTCGGCTCAGTCACCAATCCGGAAAACGGGCCGGCTGGTACTTTTTGGTCTCATCCCTCCAAAGGGTGGCTCAAAGTTGGCCGCATACATTGGTTTTTATGCTGACGCAGGGCAGAGGCGATTCATCCCGTAACCAAGCGCGTGGGAGGAAAGAACCAGAAAAGGTTGGAAGGACGCATCAAACTGGGTCCCACGTCCTGAGATTCGATTTGATTTCCAAGCAGTATTTCGAGTCAGATATTTTCCAGTGCATTTTTCTTGTGTCATTTTTTCCCCTCACGTGCGGTTTACTGACAGATGATCGCTCGGGTGTCACTTTTAGCGGTTGTTTGCGGAGTGTGAAACTGCTTGTTTGCTGCGAAACGAGATGCGGAGAAGCGACCACACCCTAATGGTTACTGGTTTCTCGTTGGTTTCTCGCTGGTTTCTCGTCCTGCAAGCACTTCCCTGAGGGTTACTCCGGGAGTGGATTTGGATCTGGATTTGATCAGATTTGGAGCTGGTTCTGTTATGTAAATCACGGCTGAATCAGCCATCAGGGAAAACAACAAACCTCTGGACACAACATCGTCGCTCATCGGTGGCGACAACGAGCTCTTTCAACTTGCTTCCAACGAGCCAATGCTCACATTTTAATGACCAGGTTTCTTCAAAACAATGTATTTAGGTATTGCAACACTTTTGCTCAGCTAGTCTGCTGCAACAAGGTCACCAACTTCAAGCGCGGATGAGGCGGGAAGGGGCGGGGACAGCGGGACAACGCCGACGAGACGATGAGCTGGCACTCCGGTAGACCGGTCCAGAGTCACCATCAGTCACCCTCAAATCCCAAATCCGATCAAATCCAGCCAAAATCCAAATCCAAATCTGCTGCCGGAGTAACTCTGAAACTGCCTGCCGAGCCGCCTTGAAGTGGGCCCAGGGAGGTCTACAATGATAAACCTGATAAGGCGGCCAGAATCTCCACACTTGCCCATTTAGCGACCTCGGGTCACCAGACTTCGAGAAGCGCGGTCTTGAGTCCCCTTCAACATGTCCAGATTGCCCGCCCCAGTCAACCCCGTCCCCGACACCGAGGTTGTCCCCGACGCTCGGCACTTGGACGAATACAAGGAGACCAGTCCCGACCAGCCGTCCCCGCCGCCGCTCCCCGGGAAGCGCCCCACCTTCGTCTCGTCAATCGGGAAGGACGAGCCGCTTGTGACGCGCAGGGAACTATGGAGCTACTACCGTTCGTCTTGTACCCGGACCATTTCCACCTCTACTGACACGTTACGTGCAGTGTACTACAATGGTGACAACGTAAAATTTTTGTCGGTCGTCCTGCAATTTTGTTTCTCATCATATCTGTAGGGCGTAGTCCTAATGGATACTCGATGACCCTGTTCCAGTCCCTGGCATTTGCCGCTGGTTACGATCCCGTCGCTGGGCCGGGCTCTTCTTGTACCGCAGACACCGCGTCGGGACAGTGCGTCCTTCCGTGGGCCGGTGGGACAAAGTCCGTGACCAGTGTGGTCTTGGTCGCGAATGGTATTAGTTTTGCTGTAGGTTACAATTATTGTGCTTGGCCATCCTCTCATTTGGCAATAGATCATGACCATGATATTTACTACGATTGGCAGTGCAGCCGGTACGCCTTGCATTCTTCCGCAACTTGCACTCACATCCGTCTAGACTATGGCACTTTCGGACGGTGGCTGCTCCTTGCTGTCACGGTCATCTGTTGGGCCGCCCAGTTCGGTAGCATGGCGCTCACAGGTACGATCTCGATACACAATTTTACCCTCTAATCCACTTGGCCCCAGAGCCATCCCGGTGGGGCGCGGCCATGGCGCTGTACATGATCGGCTTCATCTCGTACGGCGCAACGCTCGTCTTCTACGCCGCGCTCTTCCCGCGTCTTGCGCGAAACACGCCACACGCACGCGAAATCCGGGACAGATATGAGGCAGGCGAGACGCAAGGAGGAGTACGAGCGCGAGGAGAGCCTCGAGAAGAACTTGATCAGCAACATCAGCACGGCGCACAGCAACATCGGGTACATATTCACGCTCTGCCTCAACCTCTCGATCCTCCTCCCACTTGCAACGAACGGGAAGGTCGACAACTACACCATCGTGCTGTGCGTCGCTCGTTTAACTGTCGCTCGTTTAACTGGCGCGCGCGCCGCTCAATATCATTATCCTGCAGAACCAACGCGTATTGGGTGCTTACCGGCATCTGGTGGTGTACGCGGTCGACCCCACTCCCATGTTCCATACTGATGGCCCTCCCACCCAGTCATATTTCAACAACCGCGGCCTGGTCCGCTGCTCCCCAAAGGCGAGCACTACCTCACGATTGGATGGAAGCAGGTGCGTCTGGCTGTCCTCGGCCCCGACGTGCCACGGTCGCTGACGACACCCAGATCTGGGCCGCGTGTAAGCAGTACAAGCAGCTGCCGTACACGTTTATCTATCTCTTCTCCTTCTTCCTCCTCGCCGACGTACGATTTCCCCCCTTTTCTCCTCCTTCAGCGCCGCTCATGGACACGCAGGGCCTGAACACGACGGGGACGCTCGTATCGATCTGCCAGAACGACAAGTTCTCGTTCAGCTTCCTGCAGAACACGTACCTCGGCCTCTCGCAGGCGATCACGTCGACGATCAGCACGCTCGGGTTCTGGTACATTCAGAAGTACTGGAAGATCCCGACGAAGAAGATGGTGTGTGCGCGCGTTGTAGCTCTCTGGCGTCTGCCTGACGGACGAGCTTGTAGTTCGTTGTGACGAATGTGGTGACGATTCTCATCCCGCTCTGGGGTGCGTTTTTCTCTCTTCTTTCCCCCTCCTTCTGATCCTCACGCATCACGCTTGATCGTGCAGGCATGATTGGGATCTGGACTCAAAAGTTCGGGTTCGTATACATATCTACCACCTGTGATTTCGATTCATCCAATTTACAAATACCATTTCCAGATTCCACAACAAATGGGAATTCTGGTACACCCCCTCGCCCTCCCCGCCCTTCGCTCCGCTGACCACCCGCAGGGCGTACAACGTCGTCTTCGGGCTCTTCCAGGCGCCATACTACGCCTTCTCGCAGACGATGATGGCCGAGCTCACGCCCCCAGGCTTCGACAATATGGTCAGTCCGTAGGCGCTGCAGCCACCCACTATGGCGCGCCATGCTAACGCGCACGCAGTTCTTCGGCCTCTTCGGGCTATCCAACCGTGCAAGCTCGATGATCGGCCGAACGTGATCCAGGCGATAATCGACTCGTCGGGGAACAACTGGATGGGTGCGTGCCGCGCTACATTGTTGCATATTTATCTTCGCCGACTGACGCGCGCCGCTGTCAGGCTTCCCGTTCTTGTTCGCGCTGTGCACGTGCGCATCGCTCGTGATCTGGTTCGCGGTCGACATCCCGAAGGGGCGCAGCGATGCCGTCGCGTGGGCGGAGGGCATCCGCGCGGCGAAGTACGCAGAGGACGGGCTGGTGACGAAGGAGCTCGAGTAGGAGTCGGATGACTGAAGGAATGATATGAACTTACGTGGTATTACCATGCGATGTGTGTCGAGGATTAGGTGCCAATCATAATATATACCTCAATATACATACCTCCTTTATATAAATCACATAAGGTGGTCAGCGAGACAAGTCGGACACTCCACAAGTATGTATAAGGCCGAGGTGTCGTCGGGACGCTGGCGGACACGCAAAGTTGAGATAACGCAAGCGAAAGTTTTATCACTTCGCAAGCAGGATCCTTCCTTACCGAGAATTGAACGGTTTTCTTGATACTGGGGTCCTGAACGTAGATCATCCCATCCAAGGCTAGGAGCATTTCAAGCGCCATGGCCGTGATACCGCCTGCGCATCTTCATCCTGAAACACGTTGGCAAAGACTTGCCACTGCCCATCCCGCCTTGAGGTTGATGTCTATGAGCAATGTGAGACCGTCAGACTCCGCTAATTTTTGGCCGCGTCTACGCGCTAACAACAGACTGAAGTCACGATTGGTATACCGAAAAGCTCGTTCTGAGCATCGGCCCTGGATCGGCCCGGCCCATAAGCTGAAAAACCCGGCGGAGTGATCGGACCGAACTTTGAAGATGGTGCCAGACAACAACGCACAACTTCGTTCTTCGTCTTCTACCATCATCACCGTTTTCGCAGGCCGGCGCGCTATTCCTTCCCTCGTTTTGCGATGGACTACGAGTCCTCCGACATATTAGGCTCAAATTCGTCTCATGTACGCAATCCCGGCGCTGCGAAATGGTTTGGTTTCTCCAAAACTGCCTGCTTCTTGGCTTTGCTTCTCGCTGCCTATGTGGTCTCAGTTCACGCTTGGGAGGCCCTCCTCAAATGGCGTGAGAAATCCTACCGATTGTAAGCACTCGAAGTGTGTGGCAGGCCCTTTCTGACACGCGTCCATGATTCAGGTCAATGCGCAGACGACACGGCATTCCCGACAATGACCACCGGCCATTTAATGTAGCTTACGCGGCCGTTCTTCGCGCACGCCATGAAGAGGAGGTTGCGAACAACAGGGTTCACAGGGTTGACGTGGACCAGCTGTATGATGACACTAATCAACACGCCGCACCGCCCGAGTCAAACATTCGGCAGCGAAAAGGTACGTTCCATTTCTGATTCAAGGCGCGCAGAAATCTTATCTGGTGCAGGCCAGAACTGTGGCCCGGAGCCCGCGTGGCCGAACGGTCCCATAAATGGCCTTCCTGGCAGATTTAACCCCTTGCTGCTAACAGCATGTTCATACCATCATCAAATGGCCTCCCGTCGTACGTTTTTACTATTCTTGCTCTAGGCACTGCACTCATTTCGACCAGGCCCTCTTCACATTCGCTTAATTTCGCCGATCGGTATAACCCAAATCCTGCTCCTGCACCTCCTGTAGTCCGCTTTGCCGATGAAATAGAAGATGCCGGTCTCCCAAGGCGTGGTAGTCTCCATAACTTGAACAGCCCTCAGAAACATCAGAAACGCGCGCATGAAGAGGATGACGTCGACTTAGACGTGCCTGAGAATCCGAAAAAGACACGCGTTGAGGGCGATGAATTCATTGATGGCGACGAGGATGCCGAATGGCTGCCCAGACAAAAGCGTGGAGAGAAGCGGGTATTGCGTGAGGACGATCTTGATGGGGAAGAAGACAACGCCGGCCCCGCGGTCGACGAATACGAGGCAAAAAGGCGCGCAAGGTCAGCCTCGAGAAATCCGATTTCTCATGACTAGCGACGACAACGCGGACGATATGGATGTCGATGAAGATGCTCCGAGGGATGTCCGTCAGGTTGTCCGTGGCAAGAACGGGACGCTGGCTCGAGCTTTGGTGGAGATGAGGCCGAGGAGGCTGAAAGTGTAGAAACAGGCGCAGAAGTCGAGGAGTCGGAAACGACAGACTGTCGGAAAGAGAAAGTCAGACGCCGCTGCTCTGGCACCTTCCCGCGGTCAGAAGCGTGACCGAGACCTGGATGAGGATGGCAGTGATATCGAGCTCGCTGTTCCTGGGACGCCTACGCGAAGCTCCCGCAAGACGAAAAAGAGGGGGAAGAAGAGTAAGGTGGTGCAAGAGGATGATGAGGAAAGATCGATGGATGAGAGTTCAGCTTCCAAGGGCAAAGGTCGGCCGATAGGCGACCAATGGGAGAGCAACGGAGTGCTGTACAGGATTGGACCTAACGGCCAACGGATGAGACAGGCGTTAGTGAAGAAGGCTGCGCGCAAGTTTACGATGGTAGCCTCTTTCTTGTTTTCGAATTCGCGACTATTCTGACCTTGCCTTTCAGCCTATGGACTCTCAACATCCTGACAAAAATGCTAACCTCGAAGTTTGCATCGAAACTTGGTTGACTGAGGAGGAATACAAGGATACAAGTCCAGACACCTTCTTGCGTGGCAGGATTCTCCAAAAGGTACTCAAGAGCCCGCGAGTGTGCCTCTTACTCCCGTCGCTACAGAACCCGTACGTTCCATTTTTCTGCCCTTTATGACCACGTACCTAATTCTTTATAGCCCTCAACTCCCACACCCAACCCTGCCGCCAAGGGTAAGAACCTTCTCTGGGATTCGCCTGCCTCCCCCTTTCCCGTATTTGCTCCCAGCCCCGCCGAGAAAGCACAAGTCCTCCGAAGGCTCATTTCCGCCAATCTATTGCGGCGGATCTTGGGTCCGCGTCAATCCTTTCGAGAAAGTGAATGCCCTGCATGTCGTGGTGACGAACTTGCGAAGAACGGCATACGAGCAAACGGAAGGCGGGTTGTCGTTGTTCGTGAAATGACCAACTCCGGGTTACCTGGGCTCGCAGACACCACGAATAACTTAGCTGTTGCTCAAGCACCATTAGCACGGAGGACGTTCTCTAAGTGGGAGAAGCAGGACCTGGAAGCGAAGGCTATGATGAAGATGAGGGAAGCAAATCAGGCGAAGGTCAAGGAAAAGGAGCTCAAGGAAAAATTGGAGAAGGAAAAGAAGGACAGGGAGGGCTGCTACCACCGCCGCTGCTTCCATTCCTACAATCTCGCTCACGAAGCCCGTCGAAGTAGCTGCCAAGCCTCCTACCATCTCCTTTGCCCCTCCTGTGCTGGATCATCGGCCAGCACTCAGCCTCCTTCCTTCAGTCTTGCACCAATGTCTGTGGCTGCTGCGCCTCCCAAGTTGTCATTCGCGCCACCAGCTGCTGCTGGCAAACCACAGCAATCGTCTTCCAATCTTTCTCTCAGCCCGCCTCTGGAGGAGCTGCTTCAACCCCCGTCAGCAACCCCTTTGCCAAGCCACCGGTATCCCTAGGCGCTGCTCCCACTCCCGCCTCAAAACCCCTTCGCGTCACCTCAGTCCACAGCGGGGACTGCGGCACCTCCCGCTTCGACCTCAAACCAAACAGCAACTCCGTCATTTTCGTTCTCATCCACTACCCAATCCGGGAACAAGCCTGCTACCGGCTTCGCACCACTGCCGACCGGCCTGTTGCTGGCGCGCCCACGAGGAAGCCAACGCAATTCTCATTCCCTGCGAACCCGGCTCCAGCAAACGCCCCTGCTGGAGCTAGTAGCGGCACGCCTTCGTTCTCTTTTGCCGCGCCAACACAAAATGCGACATCGGCAGCTGGCGCAGAACAGAACAAGCAGGGACAGAGTGGAAGTCTGTTGTCCCGCATGGGCGGGACAGCCAAGCCCGCGGAAACCGCTCCCCCCGCCCCATCAGCGTTCTCTTTCAAACCCACGGACCAATCTGAGAAGCCTGCATCGGCCTTTGCTCCTCAGCAAGCGACCCCGAAAGACACGCCTGCGGCGGCGGCGACTCCACCCGCTCCCAAATTCAACTTTTCGTTTGCCCCCAAGCCTGTGTCGACATCGCCCGCCACGCCTGCCAGTTCGTCGTCTCTGACCGGTGCTCTTGGCGCTTCAGACTCCAACCCTACCTTTTCGTTTGCAGCGCCAAAGGCGGCTGACAAAGCGACCACAACACCCGCTGGCACACCCACTTTCAGCTTTGGGACAAGCGCATCGGCGGCCTCCACGTCCGCATTTGCTTCACCCACCCCCGTGCCTGTTGCGGGTGCGAATGAACAGAAGGAGCAGCCGAAGCCGGTGTTCAGCAATTTTGGTGGCGCTGCTACACCGTCTGCATTTGGTGGCGGTGTGGATCTGGTGCTGCTACACCGTCTGCATTTGGCGGCGGGGCGGGATCTGATACCTCGAAACCATCTGCATTTGGCAGCGGGGCAGGATCTGGTGCCTCTGTATTTGGTGGGGCAGGCTCTGGTGTTGCTACACCATCGGCATTTGGCGGCGGGGCGGGGTCCGGTGCTGCCACGCCCTCTGTATTTGGCGGCGGAGGTGGAGCGGGATCTGCTGCTGTCTCCTCTGTATTTGGTGGCGGGGCGAGCTCCGGTACTGGCGGTACAACCTCTACGTTTGGTGGAGCCCAGAGCGCGTTTGGCGGATTTGGAACGTCCGCAGCGAAACCTGCTGAAGAGACGGCGAAGCCTACCCCAGTGTTTGGGTCCACTCCTGCTCCCAATTCTGGCACGTCTACCTCTACTCCCGCTACGCAGGCTCCTGCGTTCAGCTTTGCGTTTGGTAACAATAACGCCACTACGCCCTCAGCCACGACTGCAGCACCTGCGAACCCCTTTGCCGCTAAACCTTCAGCGTTTGGTGGACCTTCTCTCTTTGGGAGCAAGCCTGCAACGGCTTCCGAAACTGCAGCGACCAGTACACCTCAGGGGTCTCCTTTTGGCGGAGGAGGCTCCTCAATTTTCAGTGGTGGGAAACCAGCGACGGGATCTGTGTTCGGCGGTTCGGCCGTTGCGACACCGTCAATATTCGGTGCTCCGTCTGCGTTAGGGGTCAAGTCTGATGCTACGACAACGCCTGCCCCTTCACCGTTTGGGGTGCCTCCTGCTCCATCGGCGTTTGGAGGTGCAGCCGCAGCTGGCCCAAGTGCGTTTGGATTTGGTGCTCCGGCACAAAAATGATTATTGTAGATAAACTGGTTATTTTTCTCTCCATCGATACTCACCGTATCTGTAAGAATCTAGTACATACACCGCGGTGTAGAATAGTTTGTAGACAATGTAGTGAATGTGATTACGTAATAGCGATTGCAATGTGATTTCTGGTGTCAGTGATTGCCCCTTTCTTGCCCCTAAGAATACGATTCCCCTCCTACTAGCCACCACCACAGTCTATCCTTCCCTTCATCTGTACATTCTATGACCAGAAACTATGCTCTCTAATGACACCATAACGCAGCCACGTCCACGCCCCCCTGCACGGATCCGTCGCTCGACTTCCCAGTCTTTAGCACAAGGCGCGTCACCGCCGCCTCCCTATGCATCAGCTACAGCGTTGCTATTGGATAACGGCCGCAAACCGACGATACCCAATTACCTGGGTTCTCCGATGCCAGCTACTTTGCAAATGGTCGGACTGGATCCAGAGCAGACGTCTTCGCGTGACGAGGATGACAATCCGGATTGGTTGAGCGAGAAATCGCGTGAAGAACTCGCCCAACTCCTTCTCAAGGCGGATGATATCATCAAGGAGCGGGAAACCGGTGAGCCCCGATTTATCCATGGTTGTGCTCGTTTCTCATGCGTTTTCTAAGAATTGGGTGTCACTTCAGCTGTGTGCAAAAGTCTGTACGAGAATAATGTAACTCTAAAGAACAAGCACGACGCCCTGGTCGCCCGCATCCCCGCAACACCCCATCACTCCCCACCACAATCGCATTCGCATGTCTCGTCCGTGGAGGGTCTGCACAACCGTTCGGCTACAGCGGACTCCAGCTTCGACTCCACGTCCTCTCCGCCTATATATCCGAAAAGTCGTACTCGGAAAATATCTGTCTCACCCGGCGACATCTCCCTCCTCTCCGACCAAAACGCGGAGCTTCTTCAGAAACTCGAGAATCTCGAGGCGGAGTCGTCGAATGCTGACCGCTCCGGCCGCCGCGCGCTGAGGCGGCTGGAGAGGGAGATTCAGCTTCTGCGAGACGAACTAGAGAAGACTCAGGCGCGGAGCGAACAGCTGGAGAAAACTGCTCAAGCAGGCACAGAGAAGATTGTCGAACAGATATGGAGGAAGAAAAAAGAGCGGGAAGCCAAATTCAGAGCCATGAGGCATAACACCTCTGGCGCGGAGTACAGTGCAGAATCCGGCGATGATAGTGAGATTCGAGACTTCGCCCCTGCGGGGTTTTTCTCCAAAAATTCCTTGTCTCCTTCGAAACACTCGCAATTTCCTTCCTCTTCCTCTTCTCTGCAGTTTCCCACCGGGTTAACGCAGAGCCCGAGTGGAGATGGTGCGGATCTGTCATACGGCGGCGAGTCTGCATTTGTGCACCCTCAGCATCAGTACGCGCTGGTTTCCCAGTTATTATCGAAGATCCAAGAGTTAGAGGAAACCAATGCACGCATCATCCAGCAGCAATCCGAGACGGCGGACAAACTACACGCGGTGCAACTCGAGACCGAGAGTATTAGCAAGGTCTATGAGTGCTTCAGCGCCGATAATGGCGTAGAGTGGGAGCTGGTAGCAGATGATGTGTCCCCTGAGGACAAGTCGGCTGTGGAGGGAACGATTCGGTTCAGGAGCTTCAGGCGATCTCTGGAAGGGCAGGACGAATCGTCTGCTGGTGTTTCGAGCATGCTGATGCCCCACAAGACGCGCAAGTCCGTCATGAATTTATTCAACGCGTCGAATGAAGCTGGACCTCCGAAGCTCTCGTCTCCCAGACACGATACGTTGTCTTCGACCATGGAGTTGTCACCGCTCAGATTCGACACGTCGCAGTCGCAATCACAGCTCGGTGACGTCCCCTTCCACACCCTTCAGTCAGAGCTTGGAGACGAGCTGCTGGGCGAGGGAGCGGACCCGTTCCTACGACCGAGTAGCTTGTACTCTCTCTCATTCACCATGTCACCTTCCCCGTCCCCGAAAGCAGTCGGTCGTTCTCTCAGAGACAGGCACTTTGACTCAATGGCCTCGCGAGATCACAGCATGCTCGCGAATAGTGCGCTTCAGCTCAGTGTGGAGCCTCCATCTCCAGTCACCAACGAGGATAGCTCCTTGCTCGGGAAACACAAGGCCCGATACCGCCGCATGTCGCAGACACTGTTTCTGCGGACGAGCCGATGGGTGGACGGGCGGCTTCCCAACGAGTCGTTGTCCCAAGCTGCCGTGGAATCGACTCCGAAGCGCGAGCCTATATCATCGATCTCTGGCTTGCCCCAAAGGCTGACGAGCACGCTGGACCTCGTGATGGAGAATTTCACAGGCCCTGCTCATGGCGCTGACGAGGATGTCCCCACCCAGTCTCCGTCCCAGACCGAAGTGAAAGTCGATGATGCGGTCGTGCTGGACGGCAGTGGGAAGAAGCAGACCGTCATGGCGATCATGCTGGAAGTGTGGCTCTGGCTCCAGTTTGCGATCATCATTCTGGTATTTCTCTGGGCGATGGCGAAGCGGGGACCAAAGTCTGTGCTGGGTGAAGCGGACAAGAGGGCAGTTGTTCGACGTCGATGAAGGAGCATCCTTCATGGATTCTGGTCTTGAACATTATTACATCTAGGCATGCACAAATTCTAGAACGCATCAATATTACATTATTATTCTTGAAATATTTGAAAACTCCGAGAAGAGGCTGCAGAGCAACTGGCCTCAAGGCCTTACTTAAGCTTAAGACTACATGCTTAAAAAGACTGGGCCTAGCCGCGGTGGAAGGCTGCCCGGAGGGTGCGAATATAAGTATCTCTGTTGCAGAAACTAGTATGCAACATCTCGATACACCTCAGAGTACATATGAGTGACGACGTTCAGAGCTCATGGTCATACTCATCCGTGGGGTAAAATTGAGGCGTCCAGGATTGTTAGTTGGGGTTAATACCCTGCCAGTGGCTCGATCAATGTCGGATACCACCATATTCGAGACGACAGATATAAATCGATTCTCCAGATCCTTGAGAACTGTCGTCCGAAAGCCAGTGGGGTGGGACCCATGCGTGCCAGCGCGCGTGGCTGCCCGGCAAGTCGAACTTCCATCGGCCATCCTTCTCGAGAACGTCGGGCGAGGTGGCGACATGCAGGACAGCACTTCTTAGCCACACCGATGGGGATAGAATGGTGGTCATTGAGCTGGTGGAGAGTAAATTATGACACTGTATGGCAGCGGCACGACCCACCTGCTCTCGCGCAACTCGCAAAGCTTGGGTTAGAAACTCAGGTTCTTGTGCAGTGTTCGACGAGGAGTGTAAGCAAGTGAGGCCAGCAAGCCTGCTTCGCAGTGCGCTGCACCACGGTTAGGATTATTGGCTTTCCTAACCTCCATAACCCTCGTGACCTTGTCAGCGACAGCTTCCGGCCAATGTCCGAGCAACTTCCAGTGCTCGACCAGCTCGTCGGCACCATATGCCTGGATGGGCTCCGAGGTAGTTCGATGACCTCGATGGTGACCTTGACGCTCTTTTTGGCAATCTGCGTGCCCGTGAGATATGCTGGAGCTGTTGTCCATGCACAGGCTGCCTCGATGGATCGCACGAATGTATCACACCAAGGCAACGCAGAAGGGGTCGCTCCTGCATGGCTGATCAGCATGGCGAGTAACACTGTATGCAGACTTACGTGACTTGGGTGCATATTCTGAACCAAAGGTAGCATTTCGTCTGGCTCTTCGTCGTCGGCCACATCTTCGAGCTTCTCGTCGGCCACATCTTCGAGCTCGTCCGCCCACATCTTCGTGCTCGTCGTCCGCCACATCTTCGGGCTCATCGTCTGCCGCATCTTCCTACACGCCATCCCCATCATTCTCTTGACGTGCGGTGTTTGCAGCGCTCTCCGGTGTCCCAGGGCCCGTCGTGGGCAGACCCGAAACGTGGGCAGTAGTTGCCAAGGTCGTCATCTTAGAGCGCGACGCTTTTCCCCCTTGAGCAGCAGCTTGTTAGCATCTCGCACAGCTTGTCTAGCATCTTGCGCAGCTTTGCGGGTGAATATCACACATACTAATCATTGTTGTTGCAAGGAAGGTTGAGTGGTTGCATACCTTGAATATAATTCGACAGAGTCTTACAAGCCCAAAGTTCCTGGGGGACAGACTGCAAGAGTGTGTGCATAGCAAAAGACGCCCAGACAATTGCGCGGACGTTCTTGCGCGGGACACTGGCGTGAAACTTGTCCAAGCGGAAGCAGACAGCTTTCCACCAGGACGCTGCAGTCCGAGCTTTGAATACAAGTTCCACATGACCATTAGTCGGTGGCGGAGAAGGGTCTGAAAATAGATGGCGGATACTATTGGTAATCGTCGCATGAACAGAAACAGATAATTCGGGGATGTTGTCAGAGGGGGAGGGAGACCAACTTCCGAGTGGAACTGCGAGTAGGGTGTCGCGGAAGCCATACGTGTGGCTGACCACTTTCACGCGATATTTTATCTTTGGGTAGCAATTGACAACACAGTAGCGGCACAACGCCTGGAACGCGTCTTCCAGCTGGACTTCAGGGTTGCTCTCTAACGCCACCGCAATGCGCACGGCTTCCAGAACGTTGCTAGCATACTTGACGAACGGAGTCCGAGACTCAAGATCTTCCTGTGCGGCGAGGTCCTTTTGGAAGTCGAACTTGTCATCCCTGTAGTCCAAGCTGATGCAGGAACGTTGGGCCTGCGCTCTGAGAACAAGGAGTGGTGCACGCACAGTTTTTGTTTCCAGAAGATGAGATCTGTGTGGTTCCCCCAGGGGTTCTGCCTTCGCTACCAGAGGTAGGGGGATTGGGGTTCCTCGAGACCAGCACATCAGGCGTCGAGTTTGCCAACTCAGCGCCTAACGATGAAGGTGATATCGTGGGTGAGGTATTCGGAGAGCCGAATGGCGTGCTAGAGTCTGTGAATGACTGACTGGGCGGACGAAAGAGAAGGAGATAAGAACCCCGCGAATATCCAGGTCTCTAACGCGTCTGGAGTGAGCTGGCCAAGCACCACTGCTGGGGCCTGGTCCTTCCCGTCATCGTAGCCTCGATTTAGCAGCGTCGCTAAACAATTCAGGGCTCGTGCGGTACTGTCGTTGTCTGACCCTCTCCGGCCGGAATGCGAGTTATTTCGGGTGGTCTTGACATCGATATTGGCGGCTCGTTGTAGAACGGCTGCCACTGCCGTCAGGTAAAAGGTGCTTGCGCGCACGTCGACCGCAGTATTAGAGGGAATCTGGGACGGGAGAGTGGTTAACCAGGTAGTCCCAGACGAGCGTACCATTGGGGCCGCCGGTTACGAGGTTCCTCAGGGGTCCATTTGCACTTGTTTGTCGCCACTGGTCGCGCTGCCACCATGTCTTCTACGCGATTTGAGCCTTCGTCCATAAAGAACAAGCTCAAACGTGAGGAAATCTCTCGCAAAACAAAAAAGGCCAAGGGCCAACAGAAACTCCAAAAACGACTGGCGCAAGCCAAAGCAGAGGCAAACGATCCGGCCGCCAAAAAAGTTAGTACTGTACACCATCATCTGCTCTTCGATCGCCCTATAACTTTTGAATAGAAACGGCTTGCTGAAAACGTCCCTCGGACACTCGATAACACCCGGGAATTTGACCCGTCCTTCCTCACTGCTGACCCAGGCCAGTCATCCTTGTCGACGCAGGAGGAAACAGCACAGGACATCGCCTCTGACCCGTTTGCTTCGTACTTTTCCTCCACCGACGACCCGAGCATCCCGCCCAAAATCCTGATCACAACGTCGCCCAAGGCCACGAAGGCGACGTACGACTTTTGCGATGAGCTCGTGGGGGTGTTCCCTGGCGCCGAATTTATCCGCAGGAAGAAGGGAAAGGGATTCGAGGTGGGGCGGATAGCGGGGTGGGCGGCCGGGAGAGGCTATAAGCATCTGTGTGTCGTGAACGAGGACACGAAAAAACCCAGTGCGTTCGAGTTCTTCTCGGGATCTGTGTTTTACTCTCATGCCGGTTTGCAGATGCAATAACGCTCGTGCATCTTCCTGATGGGCCCACGGCATACTTCAAGCTGACCTCTGTGCAATTGACGAAGCAGATATATGTAAGCAGTTGCTCGGTTCACCCAATACAGTACATGTTCAAAATATTGTAGGGCCATGCGTGCGCAACCCCGCACGACCCCGAGCTTGTCCTCAACAACTTCGTCACGCGCCTCGGCCATGCCGTCGGGCGCATGTTCCAGACGCTCTTCCCCCGCTACCCGAGTTCCAGGGCCGGCAGGTCATCACCCTCCACAACCAGCGTGACTTTCTGTTTTTTCCGACGCCATCGGTGCGGCGTCTTCCTCCCAAGTCGTTATATCCCGACTGAGGTCTCCTCCTAGATATGCGTTCCGCTCGCCAGAAAAAGTCGCATTGCAGGAGATCGGGCCGCGGTTCACGTTGAAACTGCGGTCGCTGAGGAAGGGCATCCCGGCAGTGCAGCGGTTCGGCGAGGATCCCAAGCCACTGGTCTTCGAGGTGGACAGCAAGGAGGAGGAGGAGGGCACGCTGGAGGAGGCGAGCGCTGCTCCTGGGGGGATGTTGGAGAGGGTGCTGTCGCTGACAAAACACCGAAGGTCGTCCCTCCACGGACGGATGAGTTCCTGTGGGCATGGAAGGTTTGTTCCATCTTCATCCCGTTGTTCTCAAAACTAATGTTGGATTATAGCCGGAGCTAGAGACGACACGACGGACTTTCTTTTTGTAGCTTCTGTGTGCTGTCCGCTCCATCCGAGAATGCCTATGGTTTCTACAGTTATATGCGACAACTATCTGACCATGGGATTACGGGACAATGTGAGTGGAATAGAATGATCATTTATTTTGTGTTGTTTCGCAACTTGGGGGTGGGCACCAATAAACGAGCTCTTTCTTCTCCGAATTTTATTGGGCGTCAGGAGAGTACGTTGAAGGGGTCAATGAACAATCGCACTCGACGCGTAAGGCCTCATATGACGGAGGCCGAGAAAAAAAATGTTGAGTATGGTCAGTACAAGGTGTCATGGTATGTAGGAATGTTGCGTGGGTGCAGAGACGCAAGGTTGAGATGACGCAAGCTATAAAGCTTGTGAGATGTTGAGATGCTGGTTCTGTGGGGTTCAATCTTATCTTACTATCTCTATCTAATCTTGCAGCTAGACTCTACACCACTCCCATACTGATTCGGGCAAAAGTGGCCTACGCTGTACCAACAAATTTTCAACGAAGAATTGATGCAGTTTTGTGGCAGAGTAGATGTCGGAACTATTGGCTCTGGACCAGCACAGATTGATGCTTGAAAGACAAAAAGTGTCCCGTCTGCTGCCGACAACAATTCGCGGCCAAAATCACCCAAATTAGACATTGTATGGACCAACTTGCGGGACTCTTATTTCTTGTATTCCTTCAAGTACACATGTTCTGCTTCAGACCTAACTATAGCCACTATGATACCACAGTATGATGCATTCAGTACAATATTAATCGTTTTAAGAATTTTGGGTTGGGCTAATTCACCGAGGGCCTCGTTATCAACAACGTATTGTCTCGTGGATAGAAGGATGCTGGAAAATGCATGTCAGTCCAATATCAGACCTGTAGCAATTGCCGACATAGTGGATCCAATGTTGGTCCAACGTCGGGTCTACAACATTGGTCTGGCCTAGGCCACTTTTTGTTTGATCTAGGCTCCATCAGACGTCGACAGCTCCCACGCTGCTCCCACATTGCGCGGCAAACGCTGGTGTAATGAGTACCCAAATAACCCAAGTACGTTCCATCTGTTCTATTCTACCCAAGCGCCATGGCCCCCAAAGCAAAGACGACTTCCAACGCCCCCCTAATCCACGCGACGTCCCAGCAATCCCGGTTCCACACCGAAACACTTGACACCACTCTTGAGATCGACCTTAAAGCAGTCACGATCGCCATCGGAGAAAACGAGCTCATCTCAGCTAGTCACCTGCGTCTTAAGCAGGGCATTCGATACGGATTGGTTGGACGCAACGGGTCTGGGAAGTCGACGCTCCTGACGGCTATTGCGGACAAACTCATCCCAGGGTTGAGTCCTTCGATCCGGATTCTGCTGCTCTCACAGGTCGAAGACA